>CANXYC010523506.1:0-28867 GCA_948193065.1 Aleurites moluccanus | reverse complement strand
TATATATATATATATATATATATATATATATATATAAAACAAAGAATTGAAAGGAAAATTGTAAAGAGAGTGAAATGGGACACAGAGTCTGGAAATAAAATTTTAAGAAGAGAGAGAGAGAGAAGAAGCTTACCGGAAATGAGTCGTCCAGTGACCAGATCGGAGCACGCGCCCCACCAACACCTTCCTTAGTCACCGGCTACTTTTCAACTGTAGCCTCGTCACCAACCATCGCAACAAGGAGGCTCGTGCGCTGTGAAATTCTTTCACCAACCGCAACAGTTTTAGACCATTTCCGGCCACTTTCCGGCATCATTTTCAAGTGAAAATAGTTTCCTTCAATTTCATTTTTCATGAGCTTTCCGACGGTACCTCTTTTGCCCCGATTAGAGACTGTATCCGGGATCGAAAAAATGGTACATGTGTAGATTTTTGATAAATTTTGAGTAAGTAGGTTTTAAAATATTCTAAAATTAATTATTAATTATTTGGAGTATGATTGGAGATAAATTTGTGAAAATGGATGAATATTTATACTGATATTAGAGAATTTAGGCAGTTAAAATTTAATAAGTTTATTTTGAGTGAGTAAATTAAGATAAACTATTTTAGATTATTTAGAATTATTATGGAAATTATTTGGATGAGAATTATGAAAAAATATTGAGTTTAGCGTTAATTTTAGAATTTTCAGATAGTTAATTATCAATAACTATGTTTTTATGAAATGTAAAAAATTAAGATAAATTTATTATATTGATTTAAAATTATTATAGAAATTATGTGGACAATATTATTGGGTATATTAAATAACCTTAATATATGTTATAATATAAACCCTAATAGATAATGGACCTTTGTAGTGGGTCTAATGGCAAGAGCTCATTAACTGGTTTAACCCTAGTGCAACCTATATATATGCTAGTTAGGGGCAGCATGCTAGGTATTCCAAATTAGATACCTAGGGTATAATGCTTCAAGCACTCGCATATTATTTGACCTAAAACCCTAACAATTTTTATCTAATTTTGGATTCAAGATTTTGAAAGCTTTCTAATTTTGATTTCAAGCATTCAATCTTCTTGTTCTAATTTGAATTCAAGTTTGTTGTTCTTGAATCAAGTTCTAGTTTGATTAATTAAATAATCAAATTTATTGTTCTTAATTCAAGTTCTAGTTTGATTTAAAAAAAAAAAAAGATCAAACAAATTGAAACTTTCAAATTGACAAGAAATTAGATTTGTGGATTTGAAGATGACTTAACAGAGCAGCGGATGTGCTCTCAGTCATAAATTGAAGCTTCTGGACTACAAAGAAGATTTGAAACTGGTTCGGTTCGAATCGCTGGTTCAGTTCGAATCGTCAATTCGGTTCAAATCATTGGTTTGATTTAATTATGGATTTGATTCAATTGATTTGATTCAATTATCAGTTCAATTTGATCATTAGTTTGATTCAATTATTGGTTCGATTCAAATCATCAATTCGGTTCAAATCATCAGTTTGATTCAATCACTGGTTCGATTCAATTGGTTCAATTTAGGTGCACTTGTTCCAACTTTTCTTCTATATAATTTTACTATATAATTATCTATTTAAATATATAGAAGAATGGATAAACGTACTCCGATTGAAATGGTCAAATTGAAAACTTTTAGTGGATCTAAATTTAATTCCTGGAAGCGAAAAACTCAATTTAGACTGAAATATGAAAATATATTTTACACTGTTTTGAGTACCTTTATTGATACGATGGAGGACGTTGATGAATCTCAATGGAACAAGGATGATGATCTGTAGAGAATATTTATTGAATTGTATTTCGAATCGGTTGGCAGAAATTTTTAGCAAATACAATACTGCTAAAGAAATTTGGGATAATTTAGATGCTCAATTTAGAAAAGAGGAGGAATTGTCAAAAACTCACCTAGTTAACAAATTCATGGATTTCAAATTTAATGAAAATATGGAAATCACTCCTCAAGTAATTGATCTAGAAAATTTGAGATCTAAATTAAATAATGAAAAGATAATCATCTGCGATGTGTTCTTAGTTGGGGCAATAATTTACAAACTACCTTCTGCATGGTACACTTTTAAAACTAAAATTTATAGAAAAAAGATGCAAGTGGGATTGGATGATCTCAAACGATTCATCAGAATCGAAGACGAGAATAGAGTTAGAAAAAACTTGGAAATGGACAATCACATATTCCAAGAAATTTTCTAGGAGATCCAAGTCGACCAAAAATAAACCCCCCAAGTTGGAGCCCAAAAAGACCATTTCTAAGAAGAAAATGGGCAAGTGCCACAACTGTGGGAAATAGGGTCATTTCATTGCAGAATGTAAGGCTCCTCTAAAAACTAAATCTAACACACCAAATAAAAAAACAAATATGATAGTATAGAATAATGAGCCTTAAAATTTTATTGCTATGATCGGAAAAAGTAGAAAGGTCAGTACTTCTTCAGAATGATGGTTAGATACAGGAGCCACATGTCATGTTTGTAAGAATAAAATGCAACTTAATGATGCTAATGAAGTCAACGAGACTATCGTTGTGGCTAGTGGAGACAAAGAAGTAGTAACTCACACTGGTACAACAAATATAACACTCTTTTCAGGTAAAATTCTAACTCTAAAAAATGTTAAAGTAGTTCCATCTATCTTAAAGAATTTAATTTCTATCAGTCTTTTAGATATTGCTGACATGAACACTTTAATTTCTGATGGTAGAGTAATTTTGTCTGTTAACTCTTGTTATTTTGGATGTGCTTATTTGGTAGGTGGTATGTATAGACTGAGTTTAGCAAATGAAACAGTTAGTCATATTAGTTCAAATTTAATTGATCCAAAAATATTGTATCATAGATTAGGACATATGAACTATAAGAAAATGGCTAAACTAGCTAAAACTCATAATATACCATTAGATACTTCGATCAAATTTAACATATATGAAGTGTATGCTTAAACTAAAATTACTAGAAAATATTTTTAGTCGGTTTCTAGGAGTACACAACTTCTTGAACTAATACATTCTGACTTATGTGATTTTAAAAGCTTCACAACTAGAGGAGGTCGGAAGTATTTGATAATATTTATAGACTATTTTTCTAGATTTTGTCATATTTATTTGTTAAAATCTAAAGATGGAGTATTTGATAAATTCAAAATTTTCAAGAATCGTGTTGAAAATCAATTAAACTTGAAAATTAAAAAACTTAGGAGTGACAGAGGAGAAGAATACAAATTGACAGAGTTCAAGGAATTTTGTAACTCTCATGGCATAATACTTGAAACTATGGTTCTTTACTTATCTCAATCTAATGGCATAGCTGAACGTAAGAACAGAACGTTAACTAAAATGTTATACTCAATGTTATTGACAGCTGACATGCCATTTTGTTATTGGAGAGAAGCAGCTTTGACTACATGTCATATCCTGAATAGAATGCCACATTCTAAGACAATTTCAATACCTTATGAATTATGGCATAAATATCCTTGTAGATATGATACTCTAAAGACTTGGGGTTATATCGCTTATGTTAGGATACCAGACCCTAGGAGACCAAATGTAGGACCTAGGACCAATACATGTGTATACCTAGGTAGTGCAGAGGATAGTGCAACTGATCATTTTTTGGATCTATCTACCAATGTGGTTATAGAATCTAGGGATGCAATATTCTTTGAGGATAAATTTCTAAAAGATCAATGTTTGACTTTACCTGGTACTGTAGAAATTAATTTAGAACCTCTAATAGAAATTGCACCTAATTCCTCTGACACTCCTCAAATTAATGAATCACTACCTTTAAGAGTATCTACAAGAGAGAGAGTTCCCAAAACATTTAGTGAGGATTTTGTCACTTAACATTTAGAGGATAATCCATCTACTTATAAAGAAGCGATGAGATCTAGGGACTCCTTAATATGGGCAGAAGCCATTGATAATGAAATGAGTTCTCTGTTACAAAATCAAACTTGGCAACTAGTCGATTTGCCAAAAGGGGCTAAGACTATAGGTTGTAAGTGGATTTTAAAGAATAAACTAAATCTTGACGGATCAATAGCATGGTATAAAGCACATTTAGTAGCTAAGGGATATACTCAAATCTATGGTATAGATTATTTTGATGTATACTTATCGGTATGCCATTTGACTACGATTAGAATTCTTCTTGCATTGGCATCTATTGAATACTATATTGTGCATCAAATGGATATAAAGACAGCTTTCCTGAATGGAGATCTAACAGAAGAAATCTACATGAACCAACCTGAAGGGTTTATCATGAAAGGTTTAGAGAATAAAGTTTGCAAATTAAACAAATCTTTGTATGGTCTAAAACAAGCATCTAAATTATGACATTAAAAATTCAACAAAGTTGTAAAGAGCTTAGGATGTAAATCTAGTTATTCTGATAAATGCCTTTACTTTTGTTCTGTGTCGAATAAGGTTGCGATTATTTGCTTATATGTGGATGACATGTTGATACTTGGTACAGATCTTTCTACTGTAAATGAAGTAAAAGGCAAATTAACTAAAACCTTTAACATGTCAGATCTTAGTGTAGTAGACATCATTCTTGAAATGAAAGTAAGTTTTCGAGGGCAAGGTATCACCCTTAGCCAAGCTCATTACATTGAGAAACTACTTTCTAAATGGGGATATAGTGAGTGTAAAGTGGCTGAGACACCATATGACCCTACTAAAAGACTAAGCCCTAATGAAGGAGCTAGTGTGAATCAGTTGGATTATTCCAAACTGATTGGTAGTCTCATGTATGCATTGACTTGCACAAGACCAGAAATAGCCTTTACAGTTGGCATGCTGAGTCGTTTCACTAGCAATCCTAGTCAAAAGCATTGGAATGCCTTAATGAGACTAATGAGATATCTTAAGGGTACTCTAAATTATGCTCTATGCTATAATGGTCATCCTCTTATCTTGAAAGGTTTTTCTGATGCATCATGGTGCTCAGAATTTGAAGACAGTAAATCTACTAGTGGTTATATTTTTACATTGGGTGGAGCAGCTGTGGCATGAAAATCCAAAAGAAAGACTTATATTGGTTTGTCATCCATGGAATTAGAACTATCAGCTCTAGCTTCGGCAGGAGGAGAAGCAGAATGCATAAGAGATCTAATCCTAGATATTCCATTAACTTGTCTAAAGATTAATTCTTTAAGTTTGTTCTGTGATAATCAAGCTACAATTTCAGTAGTGAAAAACTCACTCTTCAATGGTAAGAGGAGGCATATTAGGCTGAAACATGCAACGCTGAATTATCTAATAGAACAAGGCATTATCACTTTGGTTGATGTGCAATCGAAGGATAACATTGCAGATACACTCATAAAATGTTTGAACAAAGATCGAATATTCGAAATTGTGGGGGAAATGGGGTTAATAGCTATATGAGACAGAAATTAACCTACATTTGTGTTATTTTGAATTTTTGAATATCCCTTTGGTGATTAAGATAAGTACTTGATAATATTTTGATACTTACAATTGTTAATATATCATTCCACATTTGATGATATATCTTTTTGGGCGAATTGTCTCATTCCACATTTGATGAGATAATTTATCTCCATTTGGATGTTCTGTCCTGAGCGGTTGTATCATTCTATACTTGATGATACAGTTTAACTAGATTTGAACTTGAACATTCCACGTAAAAACATGAATGGTTCTTTTGAAAAAGAAACTGTTTAGGTTTTGTTCTTATAAATAAACTTGACATTGATGCTTATTAGTTTTGACATTGATGCATATTATTATTGACATTAATATATTGTTGGTATTGATGCTTAATTGACATTAATATATCATTATTTTCAGCCATTGTGGTATTGTGCTAAATTCTTTTGGATGAACTAGACACTTTAAAGAGTTATACAAATGATTGAATTCATATGAAAGTCATATTTGGTAACTTACAGGAAATGACGAAAATAAAGGAGCAGAGCTGAACTGAACTTCTAATGAGGATCATCTATTTGATGAATAATTCTTCTATAGCTCTGGACTGTGGGGGACTATTATATTTTCTTTCAGTTGAATAAATAGTTCACTTGCAAGTGAAAATGCACATTTTGATTGAGTTTAGTTAAATTCTAAAACTCTATATTGGTATACTTATTATTCAAATATATTTAATTTATTTGCTTCAATTTAGTTTGTTTCTAAAATTGATAGAGTACTTAAAGAATTCATATTTTGAGTAATGAATCTTTTTGTGATATAATGATTCAATATTTTGTTTTGAACATTATATTATCTATCTATTGAAAAGTGTTATATGTAGAACATAGGAGGAAATTATTGAGTATATTAAATAACCTTAATATATGTTTTAATATAAGCCCTAATGGATAATGGACCTTTATAGTGGGCCTAATGGGCAAGAGCACATTAACTGGTTTAACCCTAGTATAAACCTATATATATGCTAGCTGGGGGCAGCATGTTAGGTATTCCAAATTAGATAAAAATAATGCTTCAAGAAATATTTATGAAATTTAGGTTTTAGGAAGTTAAATTATTGTGGAGAAATTTAATGAAATAAGTAATTAAATTAAGTCTATAAAAGAGATTAAATTAAGATAAACTACTGAAGTTTGATAAATGGATTATTGAGATAAAATATTTGATGGTGGCATTATTAAAAATATTTTAAGGTAATTAGATGTGAATATTAAATTTTAGTGTGGTTATTTATTGAGACTTAGTGAATAATTATTTTAATTAGTGGAATATTTTATTGGAGATTAAGATAATTGAATTAATTGGGTATTGCTATTAGCGAAGTGGTAGTTATATAGTAAATTAAGTATCGGTAAATGGGTTATTTGCGATTATTGTTATCTCTGGTGCATCGGTGATGATGGATTAAATGTTGGAATTGAATTGGAATAAGTCAAGACTTTATATTGAGATATTTTTGAACTGATATAAATAATTAAATAATTATATGGATAAAATAACTGAGGTGTACAAGTTTTATTATAAATATTTTTATTATATATTGACTTGGCGATTTGACATGATTATGGTGATGATAAGTTTGGAAACCCAGGAGAAGTTATTTGAGTTGATATTGATTACTTTGCGAGCTATTTTAAAGTATTTAATCTTTTGTCTTAGCAGACAATGTTTTAGTTTTAGAGGAGGTTTTGCCGAAATTCCGGCAAACTCTTATGAGTTAATTCATCAATTTATTGAAGCTAATCTGTATCTTTTATATTCTAATGTCTCCCTTATACTTTTCCGTCTAGGTATTCTAGGTATTTCTATCCATCAAACATCAACTATTTCGAGACAAACTATATGGTTCTTTGATTGTCAAGTTATGAGTTAATATATTTAATTTAACTCCGCATATAAGCATAGCATATAAGCATTGATGAATAAAATATATGTATATGTACATAAAATATCATTATTACATTAGATTTAGGAGTATGATGTATGTTTATGCCATATTATATGATGTTGATGATGAATGATATTGTATGTATATATTTACGATGGAAAATAGGATGATGTAGAATCCACCACTAACACATAAAACATTAACGATTTAACATGATGTGGAATACACCACTAGCACATAAAATATTAACGATTTAACATGATGTGATATGATAATGATGTTTATTATAAGGATTATCTGGTTAGAGAATGGTCTCACCGTAGCCCTATAATTGGATTTTAAGAGAGCTAAAGGAGGGGGTTGGCTCCCCATTTACGATAAACGAAAACATATATGGGGTTAGATTCCATAGATATTTTTTATCATGGATATTATGTATGTTTATGGATGATTATGTGTAAAATGACACTTCATGTAGAATAATAAATGACATGCATGTTAAATTAATATATATCAGCTCATTGAGTCAAATGCTCATCCCTATTCAAATATTTTTCTCTCTAGGTTGCGGGTTGAACTCACAAAGATTAAGTTTTAAGTTGAGTATTTCTACCTTCTATTCCTCAGACAGTAGAATTATTTCATTTTATTATGTAATTAATTCATATTCATTGTATTAAAATCTCTAGAGCTTATTAAAATCTCTAGAGCTCTGCATTGTTATGATAGTGTTAGAATTATGGTCGTAATTCTATCATTACTCCATTAAGCAAAAATCTTTAGTTGATGATGTTAAGTATATGACGTCAACCCTGAGTGGCTAAGTAATGATATTAAATTAATGAGACTATGTTTGTCAAGCTTACTACGGGTTCTGGAAGCCTTATATTTTCCTGTTCCCTAATGCCGGTCACGTGCCCAATAGGATCGGATCGTGACAAAGTTGGTATCAGAGCAAAGTTCTTGCGACTTGTGGTATGTTCAGAGTTGTCAAAGTCCTAGACGGATTGAATTTTTATAACATGCGGAGCATAGGTTTCTTTTTCATCTTTTTGGAGTATATTTTATCTATAAATTCAACGTTATTCGTAAAGTTTGGTAGGGGGTATAACCTATTGACATTGACATGTCTGAGATTTAAATTCTCAGTTAGATAAGTTGAGTGGATTATATAGCAGTATGTCTGATGATAAAATGATGTAATGATAAAGTAATATGGTGATGTAATAAAGACATTATTGGACTTTCCCTTATTTAGGGAAAAGATAGATTGAAGAAAAGATTATAAATTATACAATTTTGTAAAATTATTGAGTTTATAGTTTCTGTCGAGTATAAGAAAAATTGAATTTAGGAAATGTAGGAGACTTTTATAGAGTAAAGATGTTGGGAAGTTTATTGACAAAATTGGAATTACTTCATAAGTATTTAATATATAGACAGAAAGAAAATGATATAAATGGGTTATTATTTGGAGTTATGATATTTAATTTTGAGGAATTATTTAAGACTAGTATTAATTGAGGAAATGTAACGAACATGTAGTTATGGAATTGTTAAGAGATAAAGAAAACAATGCATGGACGATATTAATTGGAGGTTCGAAATTTAAATGAAATAGGATTATGACTGAACAAATCGATGTAAGAAATGGAGTTATTAAAGTATTAATTGAATTTGATAAGAGAAAAATTGAAAGGATTAGTAAGTATTTAGGAAATAAATCCAAGAGCACAGCGAAAGCGTGGAAAGCACAGGCCCAATGGGAGTAGAGTAAGTTAGTATTGAGAAAATTTAAAAACGAATTTTGTTAAGGGGGAGAGAATTATAACATCCAAATTAGAGAATTATAACATCCAAATTTTTTCGAATTATTTTTAAAATTATATTTTATAGAAAAATAATAATGTTTTAAAAATATTTAGTGATTATAAAAATATTTTCAATTTTATAATATTTTATTATATAAAATAATAGCATTAAGAAAAGAAAATTTGATTTAAAAAAAAAATTGATCTTTAATTTTGGTATTTTAATGTATTATGAATGGGAAATTACTTATTTAGTTAACTTAATTATTCTAATTTTATAATTTTTCAAATTTTTACTTTCATAATTATTTTTATATTTAATTAAAGTGATTATTTAAATTTTTACTAATAATTATCATTATTATTATTGTTAAGTTTGGAAATTAAGAATAATTTAGATTTTAAAATTTTAAACTATTATATATATATAAGAGAAAAGAAAGGGCGAAAATTCTGGAACCCTTTTCCCTTCTCTCTCTCTATATAACTGATTGGATATAAAAAACAAAGGAAAGGAAAAAAGTAAAGAAAGGGAAATGGGACACAAAATCGGGCAAATAAAATTTTAAACACAAAGAGAGAGAAGAAGTTTGCCGGAAACGAGTCATCCGGTGGCCAGATCATAGCACGCACTCCACCATTGCCTTCCCTAATCGTCGACGACCTTTCAACTGTGGCCTCGTCACTGGCCATCGCAGCAAGGAGGTTCGTGCGCTATGAAATTTTTTCACCGGCTGCAATAATTTCAGACCATTTTCGGCCACTATCTGGCAGTGTTTTCAGGTGAAAATAGTTTCTTTCAACTCCATTTTTCATGGGTTTTCTAATGGTTCCTCTTTTGTCCCGTTCAGAGACTGTAGTCAGGATCGAAAAAATGGGATTCGCTTAGATTTTCGATAAATTTTAAATAAGTATGTTTTAAAATATTCTAAAATTAATTATTAATTATTATGAAATATGATTGGAGATAAATTTATAAAAATGAATGAATATTTATATTGATATTGGAGAATTTAAGCAGTTAAAATTTAATAATTATGTTTATTTTGAGTGCGTAAATTAAGATAAATTATTTTAGATTATTTAGAATTATTATGAAAATTATTTGGATGAGAATTATGAAAAAATATTGAGTTTGGCGTTGATTTTAGAATTGTCAGACAGTTAATTATTAATAACTGTGTTTTTATGAAATGTAAGGATTAAAATAAATTTATTATATTGATTTGAAATTATTATAGAAATTATATGGACGATATTTATGGAATTTAGGTTATGGGAAATTAAATTATTGTGGAGAAATTTAATGAATTAGGTAATTAAATTAAGTCTATAAAATAGATTAAATTAAAATAAACTACTGAAATTTGAGAAATGGATTATTGAGACAAAATATTTGACGGTGATATTATTAAAAATATTTTAAGGTAATTGGATGTGAATATTATATTTTAGTGTGATTATTTATTGAGCTTTAGTGAATAATTATTTTAATTAGTGAAATATTTTATTAGAGATTAAGATAATTGAATTAATTGGGTATTGTTATTGGCGAAGTGGTAGCTATATAGTAAATTAAGTATCGATAAATGAGTTATTCGCGATTATTGTTATCTCTGGTGCATCGGTGATGCTGGATTAAATATTGGGATTGAATTGAAGTAAGTCGAGACTTTATATTGAGATATTTTTGAACTGTTATAAGTAATAAAATAATTATATGAATCAAATAACTGTAGTGTGCAAGATTTATTATAAATATTTTTGTTATATATTGACTTGGCGATTTGACATGATTGTGGTGATGATGAGTTTAGAAATCTAGGAGAGGTTATTTGAGTTGATGTTAATTTCTCTGTGAGTTATTTTGAAGTGTTTAATCTTTTATTTCAGCGGGCAATGTTTTAATTTTAGAGGAGGTTCTGACGAAATTTCAGCAAACTCTTAAAAGTCAATTCATCAATTTATTGAAGTTAATCTGTATCTTTTATATTCTAATGTCTCCCTTATACTTTTCGGTCTAGGTGTTCCAGGTATTTCTATCCGTCAAACACCAGCCATTTCGAGAAGAACTATATGATTTTTTGGTTGTCAAGTTGTGAGTTAATATATTTAATTTAACTCCGCATTTAAACATAGCATATAAGTATTGATGAATGAAATATATGTATATGTATATAAACTATCATTATTGCATTAGATTTAGGAGTATGATGTATGTTTATGCTATATGATATGATGTTGATGATGAATGATATTGTATATATGTGTTTACGATGAAAAATAAAATGATATGAAATCCATCACTAATATATAAAATATTAACGATTTAACATGATATGATAAGATGATGATGTTTATTACAGGAAATGTCTTGTTAGAGAATGATCTCACCATGATCCCTAGACTTATATAAGAAAGTATAGGTGTAGACATTATATTTTGTCCAATCATTTTAAAGTATTTCTTTTTTTAAAAAAAATTATAATTTTCGTGCTTTTATCAATTTATTTTTTTAAAATATTACTAATATTTAAAAGTAAAAAAGAAATAATAATTTAATAATTTGAAATCTATATTTTGAAAAAAAAAAGCAAGAAAAAATAAAATTAAGCTCGAGTTATTACTTAATTTTAATTATTTTGTTATCTTTTTGTTTAACTAATATTATTTTATGGATTGGATTAAGGTGTGATTTGTGAACTAAGATAGAAAACTCAAAAATTAAGCCCAAATAAAAAAAAAAAATTAAGTCCAAATTCAATTTTAAGCTCATAGGATAGAATATTCTAATAGAGAGGGAAGGGGGCATTTTAGTCCTTTTATAATTATTTTTATAAAATTTTTTAAAAATTATAATATTATAATATTTCTTATAATATTTTTTGTACGAAAAAAAATCAAATGGATTTAAAAACATATATTAGAATTATGTTAAATCTAGACCATTATATTTTAATTGTCTAGATTTAACACACTTATATTATATTTTTTGAATTCATTTAATTTTTTTTATATACAAAAAATATATCATTAAATTCGTTATAAAAAATACTATAATATTATGATTTTTAAAAAATTTTATAAAAATTTATTGAGTTTTAAAAAGTCTAAACAATAATAACTATTATATTTTTAACATTACCATCTCTCAACCTAAAAAAAAAAAAAAAAATCTCAACCTAAAAAAAAAAAAAAAAAAAAAAGAGCAGCCCTCACTTTCTCTACAAATTATTATATTGAGAAAAAAAAAAAAAAGATTTTTGGGGGGAATTTCCTAAAAAAAAAAACATTTTATGCTCTAAATTTTTTTTCTTTGTTTTTCGCGGCTCTCTTCAACCTCACCATAGACTCCCTTTGAAAACTAAATACTCTTTGCTCTCTCCCTCTGTAAAAAATCGGTGGAAGAAAAAAACTTAGAAAAAAAAAAACATTCATCTCCTCTCAAAAAAATCGATTCTTTCTGGCTTTCCCGACCGACGAATCGATTCATTTATTCCTCTCCCCCAGTGAACCCTCGATTTACCCTTTCTTTTTCTCCATCAAATGCCCACCTATCTCATTCAGCAGGCGACAACGAGGGCAGCAGAGCCTTGAATCAAAGCAATTTTGAAAAATTTTCTGGCGTTGGGGACGAAAATCCAATTGAATACAAAGATGTAGTTTTCGACGTTAAGTATCAAAAAGAAACCCATGTGAAAGATATTGGAAGTAAGTGTCCAGTTTACTTATCTGGGTATTCTGATGGAGAAGAAGTGAAGCAATTAAACCATCTCTGGGTTTGCGATTTTTTGGTTTTTGTCCTTCTTTGAATCTGAGTTTAGGTCTCTCCTTCTTTGAATCTGGGTTTGAATCTGGATTTCGGTCTCTCCTTTGAATTCTGAATTACGTGTTTTTATTTTATTCTAGGATTTGGTCGCCATTTGCAATCATTATTTGCTTATCTATTTGTTCAAAGGGGTTATAAGCTGCTAATGCTACTATTTTTGTTGGGTTTATTCAATAATTGTGTTGTTGATTTAGGTTTTGGAGAGTCTGGTTTTTAATGGAGTTGGTGGTGTTGGGGTTATGAGTGCTCCGAGGGTACTTTCATTCTGGGAATGGAGGCTAGCATCTGGGCTACCGATGAACAGAGAATCATCAAGCATCTGGTTAACGATGAACTGAAAATCGGAAGAACGATGTGTGGGCTACTATTAACGTTTGATTGCTGAGAGAGGCTGGTGAGAGCAAAAGAAAGAGGAGAGGAGATTTAAAAAAGAGACAAGCATAAAAAATAAAAAAGAAAAAAAAAACGATGGAGAGCGAGTAAAAACCAAAAAAAGAAAAAATTTGAAGCAGGAGGGATTAACCCCCTCTCTTTGTTTCATCATCGTCCGTAAAAGGAAGCTTCATTAGGAAATCGAGAAGAGACAACAACAAGCACAAACCAGAGCGGAAATTTCTCGAATCGGATTAATATTTTGTTTTGCAGAAATTGTTGAGTGTTGAGTTTTGGATCATTCATTTTGGTTGTGGAGGAGAAAGACGACTGGTGGATGGGAGAGGGTTAGGTCATCGACATCAAGATTAAGTCGAGATGTGAGCTTACCTGGCCGTTCGTCGACGACTCGTACGGTGACTCGGTCGCGTCCAGGCACAAGCACCTAGTCATCGCACCATCTATTGCAATGACCGTGAGGCTAATATCCCCGTCAGATTCTAGGGTAATTCTATATCTACTATAAACATCTCAGTGGTAGTAAACCTGCCGACATTTTCCTCCTGAGGAATAAGAAGATATCAGTTGGAGTGCTTGGTGGTTCAACTGCTGTATGGGTTCTGTTCGAATTAATTGAATATCATCTTCTGACTTTGGTTTGTCATGGAATACATATCCCCGAGGAGCCTATTCTTCAGGTTTGTTCTTCTATACTAATGGTAAAGGATTTTATGAATTCACTCAATTAGATTACTGAGATTGCAGTTAGAAAATGAATGTGAGACTAGTTGGTGGGTTATGTTTTAGAAATGGTTACTTTTTTTATCTATTTGAGTGTTGTTTGTTGTATTGTGTAATCATTTTTCTTGACGGCAGAGGGAAATTTGGGATTCTGTATTAAAGAAGAGATGGGTCATGTAAGTTTGGTTGTTGGGTCAAGTCCTGTTTGCGGTAATGGGATTGCTGTGAAGAATGAAATAGTGGGTGATGAAATAGATATGAGAAAAATAAGTTTGGTTGCTCGGTCAAGTTTGATCCACCTGTCTCGGTTAAAGTTTATGAAGTTGGGTTCCAAGTCTGATGCATTTCAAGCTGAAGGCAAATCGATTTGGATATGGTTTTGGTGCTTCGATTCCATGGGTTTCGTTGTTGGTTAATCAGCTCAAAAAGGAATGATGGTGATGGGGCCTCATAAGCTTTGGGTGAAGTGAATAGTCAGCTTACTTGTGGATGTGCCAATATTTCTTACTGCAGGAATCTTAAATCGGCAAAATGCCTAATTCAAATCTCCTATTTTCTATTGGGTTTCGAAGGATTTACATAGGGTCTGGTCTTATTTTCGGCGGATCTACTTCGGTATAGCTTCTAAACTTCATTTTATAGTTTTTAACTGTTCATCGTTGACTTAGAAATTATATGTTATGGATTTGGCTTCCAAACCCCCTAAATTTAGATTAATTTGGATTCATTTAAGCAGTTCTGAGATGAATGTCATCTCTATTGTTGAATTCTTATTTAGGGATTTGATTTGTTATTCCTTTTAGTAGTGGGATTCCGTTAATAAAGGGAAATGAACATTTAAAATTTAAAATATATTTTTCAAAATAATAAAATAAATAATCTGTGAAAATGGAACTTGATTTTCGTTTGGGTTTAATCTTGAAACCTGAAAAAAATATACTGGCAATTTATAAATTTTGTTTTGATTCTTGATGAATATATTGTAGATTTGTTAAATTGGCAGGTGGATTGAGGGAATTATATTTTTGTGTTTGATAATAGAATAGCAATTTTGATGTTTGAGAATTTAATTATTTTGATTTTAAATCCTGGTATTGCTCTGAAATCTAGACTTGAATAATTGTAGTTTTTTTTTTAATAATTGATAAGCATGTCAAATATTATTTTTTCGGCCAATTCAAATTTCCATTTTGATGTTTTTTTTTTTTGAATATTTGAACACATAAATTGAATATTTTAATTTAAAAATATAAGTTGTTGGTTAGCTTGAATAGAGAAAATTAATTTCTTAAAAGGATATGATGATAACAAGACCCAAATAAATTAACAGAATAATTAAAAGAAAAAAATAATTTTTGGTGGGGTAAAGTTAAATTAAAATTATTAATTTGGGTTTAGTTTGAAATGTATAATTTTTATTTAAGGTAAGTTTAATTTATTGCTTTTATTTTTTTCATGCAAATCTAATTTAATTAATTTCATTTTTTTTTATTTATCTACATCAAGAGATAATTTTAATTTTAAATTTAAAATAAATTAGAATTTAAATAAAGGTTATTTAATTTTGAACCCTAAAATTAAATAATTTAAATTTAAATTTGCAGTTAAAAGTTATTAATCTCTTTTAATATTTTTTGAGAAAAATAAATTTGAATTCTTAAAATAAATAAAATTTATTTATTTACAAACTTTTGTTTATTTTTTTTTATTTTGTTGCTCTTTTGTATTTGCTTAATTTTTTTTTTTTGCATGATTTTTTTTTTCAAAGTTAAAAACAGATACATTCGAAGCAAATCGGGTTTTTTTTAAACCTCATTGTAATTTTTATTTTTTTATTTTTGTTTTTTAATATTTTATAATTCAAGTTAATTTTGTAATTTGTAAATTTTAGTTTTTAGTTTAATGGAAAGTAATTTTTAATTTATTTTACTATATTTGTAGTTGCCTTTTTATTTATTTATTTATTTTACCTTATTTATGAATGATTAAAATGATATAAAAATAATAAACAAAATTAATTAAGCTCAATTAAGTTCAAATTAAATTCAGTTTTCATTTTTACAGTTAATTTCATTTTCCAATAATATTCACAAATAATTTATTAAATAATCATCATTCTAATTAAAGAAAAAATAAATAAATTTGCATTGTATAAATAATAAAGAATAAAACATTTTTAAGGCCACCTTCCCCGTATGTTTGTGATTTCCGAACCTAAATTTTAGTTTAATAGATCGAATCTTTAAAAATTTTCGATTGTACATTTTAAAATAATTCAATTGGCGGCAACTTCATTTTTATTTTTTAAAATTAAATTTTATTTTCTCGCCATATTATCGTGACATAGTTAAAAAATATTGTGACAATAGGGATTCCTGATTTGAGTTGATTTCACCGTGATTTCATAATTGAATTTTAAGAGAGTTAATAAAAAGGATCGACTTTCCATTTACGATAAACGAAAATATATATGAGGTTGAATTTCACAGATATTTTTCATTATGAATATTATGTATGTTCATGGATGATTATGTGTAATGTGATATTTCATGTAGAATATTAAATAACCTGCATGCTAAATTAATATATATCAGCTCATTGAGTCTAACGTTCACCTCTGTTCAAATATTTTTCTCTCCAGGTTTCAGGTTGAACTCACAAAGATTAAGTTTTAAGTTGAGTATTTATGCCTTATATTCTTCGGGCAGTAGAATTATTTTATTTTATTATATAATTAATTCATATTCATTGTATTAAAATTTTTAGAGTTCTATATTGTTATGATAGTGTTAAAATTATGGTCGTAATTTTATCGTTTCTTCATTAAATATAAATCTTTAGTTGATAATATTAAGTACATGATATCAATCCTGAGTAACTAAATAATGATATTAAATTATTAAAATTATGTTTATGAGACTTATTACGGGTTCTGAAAACTTTATGTTTTTTCATTTTTTAGTGTCGGTCATGTGTTCAATAAAGTTGGCTCATGACAGCTACATTTATATGATCTCAATAATTATTCAAAAATAAATTCTAAAATAATTATGGCTCATGACAGCTACATTTATATATGATCTCAATAATTATTCAAAAATAAATTCTAAAATAATTATGGTCAACACTCAGAAAGAATAAAATTAATTACTTTTTTTATCAATCCAAAAATAGGCTAAAAAATTACACTAAATAGAGTAAAAATCACCATATAAAATCAAATTTTCAAAAATTTAATATCAAATATATAGCTAGAGAAAAATATACCATTAAATAAAATTATATAAGCATAAGCATAGAATATTTCACAAGTTCTTGTACCAAATTCAAGAATATTCACAAAAATTAGGTAATTTATTAGAAAATTTTAAAATTTTTTTAATTTTAACAAAATTTAAACAAATAAAGAAATTAAAATAATTAAAATAAAAATTAATTTATTCTCTCTCCATACTTAAATTTTACATTGCTCTCAATGTGGAAAAAGGTAATAAAATAATGCATTTTAAATAAAATGGTAGAATAGTTCAACTTACAATACTTTTATTGTGTAAAATTCTCTTTAATTTGATGTTTCAAGAAAAATTAATCTCAACAATATGTAAGCATTAGGTAAGGGAAATATCCAAACATTGAACCATATTTAAATAAATTATGATATTATTTTTTTTATTAATTATTGAATCTTAAATAATTAAAATAATAAAATATAAGACAAAGAAATATCAGTAAGGTTTAATATGTTCGTGTACCAATTTGATCAAGTCTCTGTTGATTTTTCTGCACGAAACACGTCAATGCTATATCTTGCACGCTTGTAATAATAATGAGTTTTAATTCATTTTCAATACACTTCGTAATATTTGTACGCCCATATGCTGTTTAGCATGGGTGTGTTGTGTAGCTGCACGGGTGTAATGATCCCTATTCAATTTTTTTTTATATTTTATTGTTTTCCTTCTTTCATTCTTAATATAAATAGATATAAATATGAATAATAACAAATTTATATAAAAAGAAAGATTTACTTCATTAACAATAACATTTATAATAGAAATAACAAGTAAATAAAATAATAATATTGAAAAACGATAAATATTAAACTTAGCTAAATAAAACAAAACATAATGTACTAATAAAAAAATAAAAAAATAAAATAAACACACACAAATTAAAAATAAATATTCAAAACAACAGTAGATGAAATTCTATGGGTCTGTAGGAGGTGGAGGTGACACTTGTTCTTCTAAGTTGTAGGCCCGCATGAAATAGGAGGAAAGCTGCTTAAAATTTTTATCCAATTTGTCGAACCGTTGGAAAACTTGTCCTTCGAAATTATTGAACCTTATTTTTAAAATTATCCAAACGGTTCATAATTTGAGCATTTGTGATATTTTTTGGAATATCACCCAGTCAATCTCAGCATCCTCCTCCTCTTCCTCATCAACTCTAGGCCTCCTAGAAGAAGAATCTCCTTCTGCACTAGAGGGAATTAAGACATACCCATCACCTGATTTTTTAGCAACTCCCATATTGACTAAACTATGGACGTCTAGTCTATTTTTTTCTTCAATCTGTCTTGCAAAGTTGTAAATATCAAATTGCAGATTTAATGCCATCACAATTGTTGTAATAATTCTCCCAGCACAAATTTTTCATGTCTTCTTCTTTTGGTTGCTAAGCATATGCTCAACAAGCCAATGACCAGTGCTAATTTTGTGTTGTGTTTTTATGCACCACCAAAAAAAAAAAAAAAAAAATTCATTACGAGACAACACTTCATTACTTTCCCTTATCTCAAATATAGAATAAGTCATAAATCAGGGTAAATATTTGAATACCAACTCTTTCAAAGAGGTAGATTTTGTCATTCTGGGATTATAATCTCCCTCCCCAATAATTTTCCAAGCTTCCAATTCCTTCCATTTCAAAGGAGTTTCCAGAAACCCATCATTAAAGAAATCAAACATATTATTTAGATCTTCCATAGGCACTCTACATCCTTAAACTCTAATCTTAAACTCAATACTCTCAATCACCTTTATATTTTGATTTTTATTAACCACCAAGGAATACAAAAAATCTAAAATCAGAGTAACAAACCAACCTGGCTCTCGGCAAATTTAGACCACCCCACAACATTCAAATAGGCAGAGAACTGCCGCTCAAATCCTAGTGCCTGACCATCATCCAAATTCACATATCGTGTGGGAATAAATCCACGGGTTGAGAGTTGGTTGTACTTGGAGGATTATTCAAAATCAGCTAAAAATCCAGTCAAATGGGAGGATGTAGCTGTTTGTGTTTTGCCTCCTCTGGTTCTCGACATTTTAGTAATCGATGAAGAGAAATGGTGAAAAGATGAAAATTGTTTGAAGGAGAGTTTTGGTAATTTGAGAGAACAGAGAAGAAGAGAATGGTTAACAATTTTGCTATGTAAAAATATGAAGAAGAATGGTTAAATTCAATAGAAGAGGAACTTTAAAAAGGATGGAATATTAAAAGAGAAGAAATTAAAATGCCATTAATTTTGGTAAAAAAATCAATTAATTGGGGTTGAATGGCGTTGATTGGGTAGAAGAAGAGGCGCGCAGTCTGAAAACTGCGAAGTTATTAAAAATATGCAACTCTCTGCTTTCAATCATAATTTATGTAGACCCATGATATCGAGCACGCACGTGCTAAACATGAAATTTTGGTGCACAGGCTTGTTCAAACTGACACGGGTGTATTTAAAAAGGTTGGACACGGGCGTGTAGGAGCAGTATAAGAGCGTGTTTGATATGGGAAGAACTGGCACGCCCGTGCTATTTTACGGATGTAATCTTATATATAAAAAATGCAAGTGTACTAAAAAAAATAAACGAGGGTGTTCAAAAGCAAAGTCCATAGCACGATAGTGTTGAAATTAAACACCCGTACAAAAATGATCAACAATGCAGACCTATAATCAATATCACAGTATAATGCCATAACATGTATTTTTACTACTATCAATGTATGGTAGAAACATGATTAAATTAGAATAAATATTTTAAATATAAAAGTAAATTTAATTAACACCTTATTTAATATTTTTTTCTAAATTCCTATAAACATTAAATTATAAAAGAATATAAGTTAGTAGAAATATTATACAATTATTATTTGTACCTGAATTTAGCTCTGAATTGGGCCTTCCAAGACCAATTTATCTTTGATATCAGTACCTTTTTTATTAAGTAACTCAACTACTCCATAGGGGCGAATTTGGACCACCTCAAAAGGTCCTGTCCATTTTGAATTTAACTTTCCAAAAAATAATTTTATTCGAGAATTATATAGAAGAACTTTCATACCTAGAGTAATATACTTATGAATAATACCTTTATCATACAGACATTTAGTCCGATCTTTATAAATTTTGCATTTTCATAAGCTTCATTCCGCAATTCATTTAATTATGAAATTTGCAACATTCTTTCCTTTTCTTCTTCGGTAATATCTAAATTCAATCTTTAAGTGCCCAATAAGCCTTATGTTCAATTTTCATTGGTAAATGGCAAGCTTTACCAAACATAGTCTTTATAGACTCATTTCTAAAGGAGTTTTGTCACGTCCCGATTTCGAAACATGACGGTCCTAAAATGCAAGAAATGTCAAATATGATCGACACCCGTAGAACCCATAACCTAATCCATTTATTAACTTGTTATTACCCAATTGATCATTTACTATATATTATGTATTTTGTCTTTCTGTTATCTATCATTCTGTAATATGTTATATTTTGTAATATGTTACTTTGATGTCTGAAATCATCATTCACATATGTAATATTCATATATAATTTCCATATTATATTATATATTCATACATACAGTCTAACTATAACCAGTTATACATAACCATGGAGCAAACTAAAATATTTACATAATATAGAGTTCAAAATAATTACTCTATCAACACTACACTGTAGAAATTCACAGAGGAAAAAGATTATGGATTCTGCCTTCTACTCCTGACCTGAAAAATGGTAATCAATTAAAGGAATGAGTATATAATATTCAATGAATCTAATATGCATCACATAATGGCAAATGCTAGGTAAATAGCAATATAATATTTAATTAATCATTAAATAACAGGGTTGCACACCAAATGACAAAATAAGGAAAAGATAATAAAAACAAGGGTTCGAGATCAATAAACAAGTTCTCATAACTCATATCATATAGATAAGATAGATAATGGGCCATGAACACATGTAAACATATATAATCTCATATAGTATACATAAGGCTGATCAGACACTTATGGCTAGGACAATTAACTCTTCCCAGCTAGGGTTTAATATATATTTAATGTGCACAATACCGACGGTATTTACCAGCTACTCCGTCGGTAAAGAAGCTTTGTCAAATCAACATGTTATTCAATAAAAGGATGGAATAGTTCAATGGACAACAATGGATAGCAATTAGCTCATCAATAATCAATAGCTTTCAAATCAATCAAATGATATTGTAATTCAATAACTTGTAAACAATGGAAGGTGAATATGGAACAACAATAGGTTCAACAATCAACAATGGGTTGGAATTCAAAATGGTTATTCAAGGTCAATTGGTTGACACAATTGACTAACTAATATCGCTGACAACAATGACATTCAAATGGTAGGCCTACAGATTAAACAAATAGTAGGCCTATGGATTTTCAACTAGGCATTTCAACAAACACTTGATGTGCAACATATATTAGACAATTAGGTATAGTTTTGGTACAATATTGAAATTGCTCCATTATCAAACAAATAATACACAATGTAGGCAATACAATAAGCATTGGATATCCAACAAATAATATATATCAAAGGATCAAAATGGCTTGTGAATTCAAAGGTAAAACAAACAAAAATCAAAGGAGTGAATAGTATATTGGCATTCGGCCAAGATGATGATTTTGGGAAAGGTTTCCTTTTATCATTTCAATGCTTTAGGTATGTCAAATGATGCATATTAAACTCACCTATGACTTCAAATTGCTTAGAAAAATTCATTTTCCACCATTTCCTTCAAAGGAGGATTTGTGAGCAATCTTGCATTTCTTTGTATTCTACATCAAATTCAACATCAATTTAGCTTCTATTTGCATCAATTAAACATATTCTAAGCTAATTAAACATTAAAGATAATTGACCTAGAGTTTAGGATTACTCAACTTCAATTAGGGTTTGCCAAATTAGGGATTTTCACCAATTTGCTTTAATTGATGCAATTAAGCATCAATCTCATCTAATTCATCATACAATATACTTAATTAACCTAAATAACCAAAGAAATCATCAAATTAACTCTCTTGAATGAGTTGGCCGAAATCTCTTTTCATCCTTTTCTTGATTTCCTTTGTGAATTCAAGTGAGAAGTGGGTGGAAAATGGAAGATACATGGTGTCACACCCCAACACCACCGGTGCGACGGTCCTAGGGCAAGGGTAGGCATAAGGCCACCATAAACCCGTAGAACCCTTAACTAAACTTGTCTCATACATAACAACATACACTTGTCCAATGCAAAACATCATATCTCATAAATTATCATTATATATCATGACATCTCCACTTGTTCCCTATCGATCAAAAGATAGTTCTAACATCAATATGGAACAAATGAGAGTTCATAAATGCCATCCATGGCAACAAAATCAAAACCATTTCATATCTATCTACGAAGTTCTAAGAGAATATTTCTCAATAGACATGATTATACACATATATAATAAAATAATATCCAAAATAATTACATCCAAGTTTCTTATGAAGAAGAAGTCAAGAAGGTCTATCCTCTAGATTAACTCTCTCTCGAGCTACACTAGCACCTAAAACCACAGAAGAGGGGTGAGTCTTCAACTCAATAAGATATGAACAACATTAATGCTTTAGATTAACCAAGAATCTGAGTATCAAATCATGAACATATACATATAGTTGGGCATGAAAGAATCTTAAGTTTATACTTGAAAAAAGAAAAACACGAGTGCTTACAACTGTAATACTCTAGCAGACAAAGCAATGGATAGTGAGGAAGTACAAAAAACAGTATTGATATAACGGATTATAGAAACGGATATACTATTAATTGAAGTATGAATAGGCTCAATCGATTATTGAAATATACAGAGAATGATAGAGAATAATATTTAAGAATTTTTGAGCCTCAATCGGGTTGTTTTTGAGATACTGTCCCGAAAAATGCCAGTGTTAATTACATTGCCGGGAAAATAGCAGTCCGGCTAATTTAAGAATTTTTTACCTAGACCTGGGGAGATTAAGTTAATTAATTTTATGTGAAATTATGGTGAAAAGAAAGAGTTGAAAAATATTTTAGAATATTAAAAATAAGAGTAATGGCAAAATTATAATTTATGGTAACTTTGGGGGTAATTATGAAAATTCACTGTATGGGATCCATAAATGACCCAGAACTATTTTTAAATGATAGAACAATTTAAAATAAGGTATTTCACTCCCCATAATTGAGGTTGAATCTAAACAGAATAACAGAATAAATTACAGAAAATTTTGGGGTCAAAATGCAAATAAGAAAATTTTTGGGCCAAAGTGCAATTAAGCAAAATTATGGGACCCACCCATTTGCATCAAAATTCTAGAAAATGAGCATGTCTGGCCGGCCATGAGGTTGGAGGAAGGATTTTAGTATAGATTTTTACTTAATATTCTTAGAAATTGGACAAATGTCCATTATTCTAGAAATCTCTACAACTTTCTTTATTTCTTTTAATTATTGGCTTTGATATATATAAAGAGAAAAAGTGGATGGTCATTTTTAAATCTCTTGGCCAAATTATTTATCCCAAAATACCAAAGGAATATGTTTTCTAACCCTTCCAAATGAACCAACAAAAATAGATAGGAAAATTGATGAGAGAAAGAAGAGGGAGAAGAGGAAATTGATGGAGATTATGTAAAGCTTTTTTGGGAAAGAAAAGGAGAAGGAAAAGAAATAATCTAAGTGCAAGGTAATGATTCTAAATTATCATTTTTAATTGTATTTAAGAGTTCTATAGCATGATTTAGCAAATAATTGAGGAAATTAATTTAAAAATGTAAAGAATGAGTTAGGGTTTATATAGTTTCTGAAATCTGTTTTAAGGCAGTAAATTGTGGCTAATATTCCGAAATATTAATAACTGAATTTGAAGATGATTAAAACATAAAAGTTGTAGATAAATATGTTAATTATATTTCTGTAAAAGTTATTTGGAAAATTCTAAGTGAGGAAAGAGTTATTGAGTCAAAACTGTGACTGACTTGCAATTAGGTTTTCTAAAAAATGCTACTATATTTTTATTGTAAAGACCGCTAGAGATAGAATTAGAAGAAGTATTAAACATAAAAAGTGTTTATTTATGTCTTATATATAATTCTGTAAAAAGGTTTTTCAATTGTATTTGTTTTTTATGAGATATTAGGTCATGAGTTTAATCTGCCCGGATTGACTGATAAATATAACATAGGCTACTGAGTTCTATAGATATGAGGATTTTAAATTATGAATTAGAGAAAGTATTAAACATGAAAGATGTTTATTTATATGTTATATAAATTTTTTATAAAATGGTTTTATAATTGGATGAGCATAAAATTAATTATAGGCATAGAAATAATGTCTGTTCGGATAAAGATTTCAGGGTCATAGTTTGACTTTGGAAATTCACTAATCATTGTTCAGTGATCCAAAAATTCTGAAATTTGGATATGTTATAATTTTATTTGTCTATTTTTCAATAGGAAAAATAATTTTAGTAATTGGATGAGTACAGATTGAGTTATGAGATAAAAAGTACAAACTGTCATAATAGTATTGCAAGCAGAATGCAGGGTAGCAGGGCTGGTTATAAGTTTAAGTTTAAATTAATACCATAAATTGTATAGCAGTAGGATTAATGTGAATTTTGGATATATTAAATCTTAATATGTCTAGTTTAAATAGGAATAAGAATTGAAGTAATTGGATAAGTGTAGAGAGAGATATATGTAATGAAACATAGGCTGCTAGTAAAGGTTCTTTATAGGCAAAACATAAAACTTGAAAATTTGGGGAATTTTCATTAATATAAATATAAGTAATGTAATTTTATATTAAAAAGTATATAAATTGAGATTAATTGGATTTGTAGATTCAAGAATAAATAAAAAATGTGATGGGTACCATAAGAGATAAGGCCAATAATCAAGGATAAAGGAAAAGGAAAATGTTCAAATCATAAGCTAAGGTGAGTAATGTATACATCATTATGCATATCATTGTTTTGATTTGTTGATCCAATGAACATGTTTCTTTCTTGGTTAAAAGCCACATTGCTATTATTGATCATCCTTTGATCATTCTTAAAAATTGAAATCATCCTTATTCATTTGATTGTAATTGATATTGAAATACTTATTATTCTTGATTGATCATGTACCTAAATATTTCCAAAAGTATGCACACCAAATGTTTAACCACATTCCATGATGTTTATTGTTAATTGCTACCTTTGTATCAAGTAAAGAAACCAATACATGATTAATGAAATGTAATGACATTGATCGACAAGTAAGCCCATGTGTATTGATTGAAAGCCATTGTACCGTAATGTTCCTAATGAATACTTGATATTGTTATTGATTTCCATTAGAATTTTTACATGTGGATTTGACAGAGCTGCCTCTCCAACAGGGTAGTGGGTATATACCGTCAGCAATGTGCACATTGATTTTACATGATACTCTAGCTGGGAAGGGTTAACTATTCTAGCCATAGGCCCTGATCAGCCTTATGTACGTGATATGAGATTGACATGAGATTGATATGAGATTATACATATTTTGACCCTTTATCTGTCTTATCTACATGATACGAGTATTGTTTATCTATTCCATGATTCCAAACTCATATCTTATTGCTTACCATTGATGGCCATTCTATCATCGATTTGATTGTTACCTGTTTCAAATTTTCAAAGATATTTGATGTGCAAATAATTAACCTTGACACGTAAATTAAATATACTTATATTCTTCATTGTATTTATTAACACTTGACTATCATTGATAACTTTTGTTATCATATATTTATATCGCCTGTTTAATGATGTATACATGCTCACTGAGTATTTTTATACTCACCCTATTGTGGTTTATAATTTTTACAGGGATGAGATAGAGGAAGAAGATTCCAAGTCAATTTCTTTTTCTACTTGGAATGTCAAGTACATCAAGGTAGAATTTTATTCTCTAAAGGTCGTGAGTGTCAACTTTTAGAGCTCCATGGTACTGTGTATAATTAGATGATTGAGTACTATAATGATGTATGAACATTGAAATAATTGACAATTTAGTGGCATTCAAATTGTAATGTGTAATGTTTAATTATTGATAATGACAATGATAGTGAAGTGATAGAGACAGTGATACTGAATATGATAAAATGAAATTCACATGTTTTGAAAAAGATTTTAGAAGTGCCATGTATAACTGTTGAACTGTGAAGTTGAGGGTCTAAGGATGACAAATTATTGAAAGTGTAAAAATAATTTTAGTACAGGCTGTATAATTTATGAAAAACCCAGTTTTAGATCGAGAATAAGGTTAAAATTACAAAGGAAATTCTGACAAAATTTCTGTAAAATTTATAAGTAATAAATGGAATTTAAGCATTAGTTAATAAATGATTGAATGATTGATAAATGGATTATTCATGGGTTCTACGGATTCCCGGTGACCTTAGGTCTACCCGTACTCTAGGACCATCGTGAACCAAAAGTGGGTCGTGACAACAACAAATAGCACTATTAAATCATATTATAAATTAAATTATGGTTCTCATTTAGAACATAAGAATGCCTGCGAAGGGTGGCATTATCAAATCACATATAAGATAGAACTAATATCATATCATAACGTATCAGTAGCCTTGCTAGCTTAACATAACACATATGCTTGCGCGAGCATATGCCTAGAGCTCGTGGCCCCCTCTAGGTGGAACACTGATAAAAACTCTATCAGTTGGGCTCCCAGTGTGCACATGGACTAACGAATTTATGCTAATTGGGAAAAACATTCTATACATATGTATATCAAAGAATCATTATAATAAGGTATTCTCAAAAATTCGTATTGGTCAAGAGACCATTTAACATTCGAAACAAAGGCTCGTTGATGATCTTTATCCAAGAAAAATAACTGTCACGACTCGTTTCCAAATTGCGATGGTCCTAGGGCACGAGAGATGCCAATGGCGACCGTCACCCGTAGAACCCAGTATCACATGCACAATCTATAAACCATAATATATTATTCATTTTAGTTAGTTACCATCCATTCTGTTATTCTGTCATTCATTATGTAATTTACTGCAAATGACTGTAACAATCCATATATCATATCATATAATCATCATATAACTCATATATCATCAAGTATCATATATACATGTTCATTTTCTAGCTAATCCATGCATACCCCATGGAGCAGCTAGAGTATGAACATCAAAATACAGAAATACAGAAAATATACATCAAATGACTGTAGCAGAAATCCTCGGATGACAGACGACCGAATTCTACAGCCTACTCCTCTCCTGAAATGGTTAAATAAAGGAAAGGTGAGTATATAAGATACTCAGTGAATCTATATGCATCACAAAGCAAATGAGATAGAACAATGATATATATAAATAATAAAGGAATAATGAGACAGTGTCAATCATGTTGGTTTATAGAATCAGTATCAAAAATTGATAGGAATATCAATGGTCATATCGAGTCATGGAATCATATGGTAAGACAGATATAGGGCCTTGAAACACATAGACTATATGTAATCACACAGTCGATCACATATCAAATAGGCATAAGACTGATCAGGTCCTATGGCCCTGACCAATAATCCTTCCCAGCTAGGGCATTAATACCAATGTACACATTGCCGACAATATGTACCCACTACCCTATTGGAGCGGCAGCTCTGTCAAACCACATTTAGGTCAATACAAATGAATATCACATCAATAGACACCATTATGCAATAATGGCATCATCACTGTCAATAAACTCAATATCTTTCAAATCAAATAGTATTTAAATCAAAGGCATTGCAAGATACAATATACAAGCAAGGATAAAGATTATGGTAAACAACAAAGGTATGGAACAAAGGTTGGTTCAGCAAGAAAAATCAGTAAGCCAATTGGAATGCCAACATCACTGGCGACAATGGCATTCAAATGGTAGGTATATGAAATGCAAACAATAGGCTAAAGACAAATAAACTAGGCATTTCATCAAACACATAGTGGGCATACAATGGCAAGCCAATAGGTTAGGTTAGGGTGCAAAATTGACTTGCCCAATTCAACTAACAACAAGCTACATTATCAACAATGACATAGGCATCATGGAAATAATATTAAACATTATTAAATGGGGTCAAATTGGCTATGGAAATCATGAAGAAAACAAGCAAAATACAAGGCAATAAATAGTAACAAAGGATTCGGCCAAAGATGAACTTCCAAACCAAGTTTCCAATTTCAATTTTAACACAAATGGCATGTTATTAGATGCATATTAGACTCACCTAAGCTTTCAAATAGCTTTGGAAACAAGCTCTCTACCGAATTCCTCCAAATGCACCAAATAGAACAATTTGATCACAACTTGATTTCTACAATAAATT
>CANXYC010523475.1:0-37500 GCA_948193065.1 Aleurites moluccanus | reverse complement strand
ATTAAAAGATATTTAGTGTATTAAATTATTTTATAAGGAGAAAATAATAATTAATCATTCAAAATTTAAAGATATAACAATTTATTATCTAAAATTTAACATTAATCCCATTCTCAACATTTTTTTTCTGAAATTTATACTAATAAAGTTTTTTAAGCTGGATACTAATAAAGTTAATATTAAAAATCTAAACCCAAAAAAAAAAAAGCTAATCTTTAAAAATATAACAATTATTACCTTAAAAATTAAAATTAATACTAAAGATAGAACAATTACTTCTTTTTAAGAAAGATTTTGGGGTGTCTATTACTATCAAATTGGGATTTTTATTTCTAAATTTTCATTGTGAAATAAATTAATATTAGCAGTTTAATAAAAACATATATTTTGAGAACCAAAACATATAAATAAAAATTATAATTAATTTGACATAATATTGTTAATAAATTAATAAATTTTAAATTTTTAAATTGAAAATCCAAACACTACTTTTTATCCTGAAAGATTTTGATTAAGGAACATACATTAATAGTTATTTTACTTTTCTTTCCCTCTTGTTGGAAAATGAAGCACATGTAATATGTAATAGTTGAAATTTCGTTAGCTTTTTGGTCAGAATTTATTAAATATTTTTTTAAGCTCAATTTATTATTTGTCAATGAAAAGGTCAACATTTCTTTTTCAACAAGGAGACAACTAATAAGATAGAAATAGAACATAAAGGACCAAATAAATGACTAGTCACCAATCATATGATGCTAATATTATTGCATTTCAATATATGGATGGGAAAGGAATCCTATAGTTAGAAATGAAATTTATTATTAAAATATTAAATAGTACTAGTAAAAAAAATTAATTATAAATAATATATTATTTCTATAAATTATATTTAATATATTAATAAATAAAAATCCGTTTATTTCAGTTAACATTTCATACAATGTTGTGTCCACTCTAATTTTTTTCTTCTTTTAAAAATGTCCACGCTATTTTTAGATTGCAAAAATTCAATAAATTGGGTCAAGAAACAATTAATGCTCATAAATTATCTTTAGTAATTCCAAACTTGGTAGTTTTAATTTTACAATTTAATTAGACTATTATTTGCATTAATTAACTTCATAAATTATAAGATTGTTTTTTTTTTTTTTTGGAAAAAATATTGAATTTATTTAAAATTATACAAAATATTAAAAAAAATCCAGATTATGAGTTTAAATATAATTAGATAAATATCCTAAAATGAATGATCATGTTGAAAAAAAAAAAGAATAAATTTTGAAAATTAATTCACTTGGGAGAACTTTAATTTTTTATTTTTTTTTAGATTTACTTTCACGCACTTTGTATAAACATCAACAATTTAAATTTCAAATTATATTTATATGTTGAAGGAATTAGATTTCAAGGTTTGGGAGAAAAAATAGTCATAGAAAAAAAAATCAAGTTTATAAGTTTAATGTAAAAAATTTTAAAATTTAATTATTGTCATTATATTGTAAAATATATATTCATTTATAAATATAATAATAAATTGATAAGAAATAAAATTTTAAAAAATTTAGGACAATATATATATATTAAGAAAAAATTATAAAATATATATAAAATAAACAAAATTCTAAAAATTTTGAGAAGTTAATATATATATATATATTAAAAATATATAACTCAAAATAAAAATTTTAAAATTTAAAAGCCATTGTAATATATTTTTAAAAATATACAATTATAAAAATTAATTTTAAAAAATTTAGAGCCATACACACCCAAACTCCTAGTTGCGCCTCTCTCTCTCTCCACATATATATATATATACATTAACAATCAATAATGTTTATTAAAAAATTAATATTTAATATTTTTCTCATGCAATTAATTTAAAAAAATTATATGACAACTCTATATGATTTAGATATTTAGTTAAAAGTAAATAAATAAACAAACAAATAAATTTATCCAATAAAAAAAACAATTAAGGTGAATTAGCATTCAGGATTTTAGCATAATGACCGTTTAACATACTCCCAACAAATTTGAAGGCGCAACTGAAAGACTTTCTAATCTGAAAATTAAATGCAAGTCTATGTTGAATCACGGATAAAATCGACAGTTACGTGATATACCTTCTTAAAAGTGCAAAGTTTGAAGAAAAAAAAAAATAAGCTGATTGATGTTGCCACCATTAACTTGCTAAACCATAGAAATTATTATTATTATCATCATGATTTAGCAGTGAAGTGAATATATATAATATAATATAATATTTTTTATCACTCGAATTAACAGACGAGAGATTCATATGAATTATGTATATTTATTTTTAATTTAAACATAAATTAAGAATTTCACAAATAAAAAAAAAATGTAATTTGACCCCTTGATGCCCCAAAAATAAGGATCAAACCTTTGAAACTTGGATGGGAATTTGGAAAATTCTATGGAGATTTTTCGTTACTTCTAAAACTAAAGACTTCTTTTATAATTGGAAAGTCACAAAAGGACCATATGGTATGGGGTTTGATTATATGCACTAGCCGACGCAGAATTTTTGAGAAAAAAAGACATTGGTTAAATGTAGAGAAAAATTTAAAAAATTTAAGAATGAATATTATTAATTAAAAATTAAAAAATTAATTTTTTAATATAAAATAATTATTTTTTATTAATTTTAATAAATTTTAAGAATTAAATAATAATTTATCTTAAAAAATTTAAAATTAAAGGGTCAAAAAAAGAAAAGAAAGAATATATAATTAAATAATATTTTATTAGGGATTAAAATTAATTTTTTAAAATAAAAAATTATTTTATTAATTTTATAATTTTTAAAAATTAAACAGTAATTTTATATTAAAAAATTTATAAATTAAGGGCCGCATGCCCTTGACTCTATCCGCCTCTTATTATACGAGACTGAAAATAACCTTCCATTGCTAATAATAAGCTGGATTAATTGCTCTTTATTCTTTAAGGATCTATTTGGATAACTAATCATTTCGTATCATCCTTATTTTTATATATGATTTTACATTTCAAAATTCAAATATAAATTCATAATACAGTAAAATTTTTATAAATTAATATTATTAAGACTCAAAAATTTAATTAATTAAAAGAGATATTAATTAATTAATAATTTATTAATTTAAATAGAGTATTTATAATTTAATAAATATATATTTAATTAACTAAAAATTTATTGTATTTTATTGGTATTGTAATCAACTCAATATGAATTAAATAAGTTGAAAAAAAAAATATGAATACACCATTAATTGAGATGAATAAAAAAATATGTGATTAATTAAACATGAACTACTTAAAATGAAATAAATAAATATGTGATCAATTAAATATAAACTAAATAAATTGAAAAAAAAAATTGATAAATTGAATATAAATTAAATTAAATAAATAAAAAATAAATTAATATAATTATTTAAATTTTAAATAATTTTTAGAGATATTTTAATAGAGTACATATCATAATCTATTATATGTATAATATTAGTAACTTATTACTAATTATTTAGATTTCAAATAATTTTTAAAATACATATTATAATCTATTATATGTATAATATTAATAAATTATTAATTTATAATATGAAAGAGACCATATAACTATATAATGATTTTTATCGAAATCATTAATTTAACTGTCGAGATTATAAAAAATTATTAATTTATCGAATATTCATTTAGTGTAATTTTAAATGATCACCTGTTCAAGCCTATCTTAATATAAGAGATAACTGTTCTATGTCAATTTGGGTACCAATGGAAGGATCTTACCAAGGAAACTTCTAGCTTGCATCGCATAGAGCCTGCCACGACAAAAAGTTTCCCAGCCTTTTCCTGCTTTGTTGTTTTCCGCTTTTACAAAGTTTTTAAAGTTCCACCAAATGCAAGACAAGCATTTCAATTTTAAACCTTTTTATCTTTATAAGATAGCATCACAGCCACTTGATTTGTTGCTAATAATGATAATAGATATTACATTTGAGGATTAATAAAACAAAGAATATTGGAGATTTTATTGAACTCCAACGTTTACCATTCTTTTGCAACCTGCTGAAGTCGAACAACTTTAATTGATAGGTTTACTAATCAGAAAGAAGCACGAAGGTCCCGCGCCACGGAGCATACGCAACTGAACTGTTTGAATTCTCTGACAAAAAGCTAGCAGACAAGTACGATTGTGATGTAGCAGAACATCTATGTCCCTCGTTTGTCGGAAGGAGGCCATTTATGTAAATGCATCATTTAATATCCCAACAGATCAGAGTTCCACCATATAAGCACCAACAAAAATCAAATATCAACGAACGTTAGCAGTAGTTGATCATTTCCAGGATGGTAAAGTTACTGAGTTTGAATTCCAGTAGGAGAGCCTAAATCAAGATCACAAGCCACAACCAGCAGCCAGGAGCCCACAACCAACTTGACCTGAAAGCAAATAACAGTAAAAAAGACCAATCAGACCCTGAAAATTTAATAAAACTACAGCTCTTGCCCTATCATATGATACAACCTATAAAAGAAGGGTCCCAAGCAGAAAGAAAGACTCACAAAGATTGGACAGCCAATTACATACTCACTCCCATATCTCAATTGATTCATTGCTTCTCTCTCTTCCCTACATCGTCCCTTTTCTAGCTTAAAATCTCTCCCCATCCTCTCTCTATATAAAAGTGCAGCACACGCTCAAGTCAAATAGTCAAAATCCATCATAGAGGCTACAGCAACAATGCAAAATGGACAACCTGCAACAACAATGGCAAAAAAAGACATTCAAAACAGCAACTAACAACAACGAACAGAAAACAGGAGATGATAAGAGACCATATACCCACAGGTATCAGCCAATCTTGCTTTTCATTTTCCCATTTCTTAGTATGTTTGATCCCTTTCAGCTTAACTTGATCGTGTTATAGCATCTCTCTACCTCTTTTCTTTTCTTTTATCTGCTACTAGAACTCCAACAATATATAAGTGAAATCAGCAAAGTCAAGAATTGACTGCCAAATCATACCAATCATATAACTCCCCTAGTTACCAGTAAGTGTTAGTTTTGGGAAAACCACTAAACTTGCATAAAAAACTATAAACTGAATTATAACAACCAACAAATTAGTAAAAAAACTATAATCTATAAAATATAATTAACATAATAACTCATTATTCACATATAAATAACCAGGAAGAATGATTCATGAAAAAATAAACCTTAAAAGTGGAAAGACCAGAACAAGTAGATGGCTGTCTGGAAGTGGCAGGACTGGCAGTAAGCTCCAAAATCCAAATAGAATAAACAGTAAACCACACAAAAAGACCCAAAAACATCCTAGTAAAATCAAATTGAGCCAAGTTGCAAAACATCTCAACCATACACACTAAAATAAAATGAATCCAAAACCTCTAAACTGAAACCATCATGTCAATCCAAAACCTCTTAACTAAAACCATCATGTTCTTAAAAGTCACTCCTATTAGAAGCTATATCAGAAAGATATTACTTGGTCTTAGATTATGAGAATTTGCAAAAGTTATGTCTTAGAAACCCCAAAAATTTCATATTTATTCAAAATTTCATATTTATTCAAAATTTCTAAAGCTTATCTATTTAGCAAGCACCAAGTTTCCAAAGTTAAGTTCACTGAAAGTTTCATTTCTCATCCTACATTCAAAACAGAAAACTAGGGATTAAATTGAATTGTTATTATTGTCTCTCTTTTGAAAGTAAATCTATTTTTCATTAAACCTGATATTTGACCTATTAGCACATAAAGGATCTAATGCAATGTTAAGTTGATTGAATCACTTTTCAATTTTCTTTCACTGTAGGTCCATGATATAAGTCAAGTTAGAATTAAATACAATATATTTTGAATATATTGTCCAATAATTACAATGTCTAACAGCAAAACTTAAACGCAGATGTATTCTGAATCACATTTGTTGACTTAATAACAGAAAGTGCTAAAGGTTCTTCAAGAAACCTGATATTTTTAGATAGGGACGAAGCCAGAAAATCAATATTAGATGGGGCGAAAATTAATCTTATCTAGAAAGTTAGGCTTCAATGAACCAAATAAAAAAATTTCTACAGACTAATGATATTTTGAATTAATTTAGGATGGGTCGAGAATTAATTGTGTGTAAAAAACTGCATTTAAATGAACTAAATAACAAATTTTCTTTAAATTAATAGGATTTGGGCCATATAATTGCTCTGTCCCTGTTTTTAGAAACCTGAGGGAGATTTCTAATAAATACTACCGAAACTAAAGATCCTTCTTTTATGATTGAGCACATTGATATAAGAAAATATGCTAAAGATAAGTTGTATTAATGTTCCTTACTCCTCCTTAGTATAGGAAAAGTGTTTAACCTATGTCAATTGGCAAACCAGAAAGCAGCCTGAAGGCCTTATGACATGGAGAATATGCAATTGAACATTTTGAATTCTATGACGAGGCTAGCAAACAAGAATGACAAAATAATGATGCAGCAACTAGCAATATATTTGATTTACTTCCATCATTAGTAGCAACTATATACTTGATATAAAAGGAGCAATCAGATTGATCAAATGAGATGAGATGGAACATTGAGGAAAAAAATACAAACAATAAATCAGGAAGTGGCAAAACAGGTGGAAATATGTATTCACCTCGCACTAGAGAGGCCGAAGAAGTCTGTTTTCAAGGATGCTACTGCTGTAATACACATTTTCTTGGCCTTCATGAATCATCCCGAACTGTGACCTCCATAACTAATGCTGCTGCATCTCGCTATGACTTCGAAGTTGCTATGGCTTCCTCCATACCCCCAAATTCTCAATTCACTAATCATGACTCCCTTCCCTCATTACATGAATGTTTCTCTAATTTCACTAAAGCGTTTCCACAATATTCAGTAACCTATCAAGCTGACAAAATACGAGAAAAGGAGTACTATCATCTCTCTCTATCCAATCACGTTTGTCTTGATTATATTGGCCATGGCCTCTTCTCATACTTTAAGCAACAGACTCACTTTCAGGCTTCAACATCAGCTTCTCCTCCGCCACCCCTGCATTTTGAACCATCCTTTTTTGATATTTCCTACAAATCAGTGAGCTTAAACTCTCAATTACAATATGCTGGTCCGGAATCAGACCTGGAAAACAGGATCACAAAAAGAATTATGGCTTTCATGAATATCTCTGAAGATGATTACACTATGGCATTCACTGCAAATCAGTCATCAGCATTCAAACTTCTTGCAGAATCTTATCCCTTTGAATCCCATAGAAATCTTCTCACAGTCTATGACTATGAGAATGAGGCCGTGAAAATGATGATTGAGAGCTCCAAGAAGAAAGGAGCACAAGTCATGTCAGCTGAATTCTTATGGCCTACATTGAAAATCCAATCAGGAAAATTACAGAAGAAGATAGTAAGTAGAAGGAAGATAAAGAGAGGGTTATTTGTTTTCCCACTTCAATCAAGAATGACAGGAGCTAGGTATTCATATTTCTGGATGAGCATGGCAAAGGAAAATGGATGGCATGTATTACTTGATGCTTGTGCACTGGGGCCTAAGGACATGGAGACTCTAGGCCTCTCCCTTTTCAAGCCTGATTTTCTTATTTGCTCTTTTTTCAAGGTTTTTGGAGAAAACCCATCTGGTTTTGGGTGTCTATTTGTGAAAAAATCAAGTATTTCAGTTTTAAAGGATCCAACTACCCCAACAAGCATAGGTATAGTGAGGCTTGTCCCAGCTATAAGACTATTTCAGCTCTCTGAAGAGTCATCTATTGCTGATATAGAAGCTGACCAAAAGGCAAAGGCAAAACTTGAGCTATATTATAGTGATGAAATTTTGCAAGAATCATCATCCTCAAACCCTATTTCTGAATTGGGTGAAACTGAAAAGATTAATATAAAACAGAAATCACCAGAAATTGAGGAAATATTACCACCATTTGAATCTACCCAATTCAAGAAAATGGAAAGCAACGTAAGTGGTGATAACCCAGAAACAGAACTGGAATTTAGAGGCTTGGATAATGCAGATACATTGGGATTAATAATAATCAGTGCTAGAGCAAGGTATCTGGTAAATTGGCTAGTAAATGCATTGTTGAGTCTTCAACATCCACATTCAGAAAATGGGCACCCCCCAGTAAGAATCTATGGACCAAGAATAAAGTTTGATCGAGGACCAGCAGTGGCATTCAACGTATTTGATTGGAAAGGAGAAAAAATTGATCCTGCACTTGTACAGAAACTTGCTGATCGAAACAACATTTCTTTAAGTTATGGTTATTTGCACCATATTTGGCATCCAGGCAAGAATGAAGAAGAGAGGATACGGACAATTGAGACAAGAACAAGTAGACGAGGAGGATCAATCTTAAATGAGAATAGAGACACAAGTACAACCCATTTTAGCATTTCTGTAGTTACAGCTTCACTGGGATTTTTGACAAATTTTGAAGATGTTTACAAGGTTTGGGCATTTGTTTCTCGGTTCTTGGACGCTGATTTTGTTGAAAAAGAGAGATGGAGATACATAGGTCTTAATCAAAACACCATTGAAGTTTAGTTTACTCTTTTTTTTTTTTTTTTATCAATTTTTCTTAGTTAATTAAAAACAGTTATTTATAAAATATAATTATAAAATAATTATATTCAAAAAAATAAAAAATATTTATTATATTTAATGTATATATTCATTCACTAATATAAAAAATACATGAAATAAAAAAAAACTTTTCATTAGGAAAAAAATAAAAAAAGACTCATATTATTTAAAATATTTTATCATTCGTTAGTTGAGTACATGAAATAAATCTCTATATTCAGTATAGATAAATATTTTTTAAATAAATAAATGAATATAAAAATAAATTAAATAAAAAAATAATAAAAATATATTTCATTATAATCATTATTATTTCAAATAATCGGTTATTATTTTTATTTTTACTTCTTAACTAATGGTCTAAAAATTATTTATTTATTTAAACCGGAATTTTTAAAACTAATTCATTTAATTTTTTCCACATTATCATTTTTTTTTTCGATATTTGGAATATTTTGCATGTTTATCAATATTAAATATTTTCAAATATATTTAAAAACATGATTTATATATTTAAAAATTAACCAAAAATTAATTAATCTTAATATTAATAACTAATCAATAATATTCTCAATTATTATTATTATTTTACCTGCATTAACAGGATCTAACTGTCTTTACTGTAAAAGGTAAATTCTAACAGAATGTTCTGATAAGATGTTGGTTTTTGGGCTGTAAGGTGCAGGCCCAAGCTCGGGCAAGTAGTTACCGACAGAAATTTTAGAAATGGGCTTGAGTATATTGAGCATAACACATTCTTCCAATTAGATCCACTAGCAGGCCTGCCCACTATAAAGCCTTCTATTTTTGAAAAATTAGGCCATAAGATTTTCAAGTTTTAAATTATGTTAAATAAGAAAAATTTTGAGCATTTATGGAAGCAATATACAATATTTTTTTAGTAAATAAACTATAAATTTTAACTTACTTTAATTCTATTATCTTTTTGTGTCTGTGTTATAATTCCCAGATTATTGTACAAAACACGAAATTTTGTAAGTATGTGAGACTAAATTATTTATCTTTGTCATTATCGCTTGATAAAATTAAAAAATATATATATATATTTTAAGTTACAAGAATAATATTTTTAAAAAAATGTTGCTTAAGCAAAGAGATTTCAAATGAGTGGTTGTTATTGGCACTAATATGGAGTGGTGAACATAGCAATAGACAAGCATTCTTTGACTGGTAGAATCCATAATTAAACAAAAAACATATATATTCTTGACTTTGGAGTTAGTTGGGAAAAGGGCATCATGTGAACCTTGCAAGAGGTTAGGTAACAACAAATATAAAACATAAAATTTAGGCAAATCTCCTTTGGAATAGTTTCATATAATAATATGCGTTTCAGATAATATAGGGCAAGTGATAGTTACAGCACCGCACCGCTTATATTTAAAAAAAAAAAATTCTCTCATCTGCTGTTTATAGTCTACCGTCTATATATATATATATATATATATATATTTCTTACCACAAAATATTTCTTTAGATTTCCTTTCTCTGTTACTTGACCGGATGTCAAGTTTTGATTTTTCGATCGTTTAACTCAGGTAACTAATAATTTTTTATGTTTAGAGCATGAATTTAATATTTAAATGGGTTAATTTTTAATTTTAGTCAATTAATTTTGAAGTTTAATATTTAGGCTAAATTTAAGATTTTCTCAATTAGTTAGTTTTAATTATCAATATATATATATCAAAATGTTTCCTGCAGTATAAGGAATCCATAAACACTTTTAAATTTTTATTTGAATACCCGAAATATTAATTATTGTCAATTGAAATCTTGACTATATTTTGAATATTTTATTTTAATTAGATATAAAATAGCATTATGGATTATAATTGGTGTTTAATATTATATTATAAACTGTTATTGTGATTATTTGAGCAAGTTAATTTATGGGACTGACAGTTTTTAAGAGGAAATTCTGTCAAATTTTCGTGAGAAATTATGCTAGATATTTTAGAGTCAGTATAATTCATGTATCATGACATTTTAGAATTTATTTTCATATTCCAATATTAGTTTTTTTTTATTTATGGGAGTTGACCTAGTGACCAGTTCGGAGTAACGAGATGCTCCAATCTAATAGGTTTTCTATCATTTTACCAGATGAGTGGTGAATTTATAATATTGAATTTACTAATATATGCTATATGTTTTGAGAAATTAATTTCCAAATGAAAATTGATTTGAATCAAAATTTTAGAAATGCGATATTTTATATATTAAAATTAGGAACATATATTGGTATATTGGCGTTTGATTTATAATTTGATTGCACAGTTGAATATAAATATTTTTTTTATATACACTCATATATGAATATGTCTGATATATATACCTAGATGACGGGTATTTCAGAGTAATTGATGGATTAAGATTATCCTGACGAGAATAACTTTTAGATAATAAATACTGTTTTTGGGACAGCGCTTGATATACATATAGTTTTTGGGACGTATATCAAGTGGTCGCCCTTTGGGGTAGCTCTGCACATGTGTATGACCAGTTTGCTCTTGGTGCTGCCATATGTCATCATGTGCCCAACATGTCAGTTTATCTATCTGCAGATTGTTTATATGTGTTGAGTGTATGTTTTACAGATAATTATTTTATGATTTATTTCTTGTGCTAGATGATTTTCTGTGCAATTCGTTTTCAGAATGATGATATTTTCTAAATATTATGTGTAAATTATATACAGAAAATAGTATTATGTTCTCCTTTATTATATATTTACCACTCACCGAGCATTGTGGTTTGCTCACCTTTCCTATATTAATACTTTTCAAATCATTCTCAGTAGATATCCAGCAGAGTTAGCAGTGTCCTCTCATTTATTCAGCATATAATAGAAGTCGAGCCAACAATCTCTCTTTTTGTTTTTAGTTAGCTAGCTGGGTTGTATATATTATTTTTGACAACTATAGTTTGTATAATCCTAGATTTCACCCCTTTATGTAATAATATTATACAGTTATAAATATGTTATAATCGTTTTAGATATTTCAGATATTATTATCAGTTTTATAATAATCGTACAGTTACAGAAAATATTTTTTATTGTCACATTGCCTATCAGGACAGTAGAGGAAGGGGTGTGACAGATAGGATCTGGCATGAAAAATCTCAACATGTAAAAAAAAAAAATAATAATAATAAGTATAATATTTAATATAGGCTTAATAAATCCTAAGATTAAAGACGTGATGAGTGTTGAGATATGTAATAAAAATACATGGAGTATGATAAATTAAAATAGTAAATTAATTATTTTTTTAATTAGTATAAGGTGGAATTATTTTATAAATAAATATTAAAATTTAAATTTTATTAATAAAATTAATGAAAAAATATTATATTTAGATGAATATTTATATATAATTAAATTATTATATCCTATCTATAAGCCTATAATATATTTTTCATGAAGTTTTTTTTTTAAATAAATATATTTTTATTTTTATTTTATGATTAATATGATTAATTTTATTTTGAAATTCTGATTGTTGTTTTTGATATGTGATTTTTTTTAGAGGGTTTTTAATTGTATATTGACTTTTATATCTGATTCTAACCTTTTTTAGGTGCAATTATTATTTTACAACTACAATCAATTAAGTCTGGAAAAACCTATTTCAGCCCCCAAACACTTTTTCTTTATGAATTTTCTGAAATTATAAAATAGAAAAAATATATTTTTTACCAATTAATATTTGGAGTTTTGTCTATTAGGCAATGCAATTTTTTAAAAGTATTTAAAATGCTTAATAATCTTTTATACCATTTTTTGAGGGTTTTTTTATTATTTTTTATAAATTAAATAAGTATTTAATGTTTTTAAATTAAGAAATTTGTTGGTTGATTTATACAATTGAAAAAATAAAGGTTTAATGAATTGGAAAAAAAAAAGGCTTAAAAATGATTTTCCATTTAATTTCATTTGAAATAATCCTAACCCCTAAGGTTTGTGGTATCTAATTTGTCAACTTTAGAAAACTCACTGACAAATAAAAAAACAAAGAAAAAATTTTCATTTAGGTAGGAGTTTGGCTCTGCCAAAAGCATTTTCCATCTAGTGGACTTTTTCCCAATTTATAGCACCAAAATTTCACTCGGATACTTACTTCTATTAAAAAAAAAACAATGTACAAGCTCCGCATTCACAAAAAAACACTAATAAATTCTTTATTTTATTTATTTATTTAAATTTATAAACTATTAAAAATGACTTGATGACTTCAATTAATTTTTTTTTTTATTATTATTTTATAGGCTCCATGATGGAACTATTAATATATATACATAAAAATAAAAAACCCCATAAGTCTAAAAAATAAAAATATTAACATTAAAGACTTAAAAATAAAAATAAAAAAGAATGAAATATAAATATATATATAGAAATTAATAAAATTTCAGCATTTTAAGCAATGATTAGGTGGATATATAATTTTCTAAAAAAAAATAATAACAAATCATGTTTAGGCTTTGATCATTATATATATGATATATCCCCAAAAAATATACATTGCTTAAACAACCATTTATAATATATATAATTGCTCATAAAAGGAATCAAGGGTTTAATTTATTTATTTATTTTTATATATTTTTCTTGTAAGTTTGGACTTGTGCTTGTTTTACCAACCAAGTCAGCAGCCTTTGTTTTTGGGTCAAAATTAATTAATTTAAATAATAAATAAATAAATGTGCAAGTAAGTGGAATTAGTCTTGCTATAATACCCAATTTTTCTACCTTTCGAAAAATTAAAAATTAAAAATCACTTTCCAACCAACTTGGAAATATACTTTGCTTTTATCCTTAGCGGAAGTCAATGTCATGGATCATTAACATCTGTACGCTTAGTTAACCAACAAATTAATTAATTCGTCTATTTTTTTTTTTATATCATTATATTAAAATATTTATTAATTAAATTTAAAATAATTTATTTAATTTTATATTTTTAATTTTATTTTAAATTAAATTATTATATTATAATTAAATGTTATAAAAATAAAATAAAATAAATGAATAAATATTATTTTAAAAATTTAAAATAATAATTAAAAATATAAATGAATAAATTTCTAAAATAACAGATAAAAAAAATAAAAAAAGTAATTTATTAAGTATTTTAGATACATTTTTTTTATAGATTTTAATTATGACTCTTTTTTTCAGAATAATGTCCTATATATACAATTTTTTTTTTTTATTATTTTCTTAGAATTATTATGAGGGGGACATTTTTATTTGGTGAATTGATATTTGATTTTTTATATATACATATATTTCCTTACACTTTTTCAAGTTGACAAATTGTGCTTGAATCGCATTAAATAGAGGGCAAAATCATCTATATATTAATTACAGTTTAGTGTAAGATAGGATGCCATTGACTTCAATAATTACTAAAGTAAAGATGGATACATTAATTATTTGTCTTCATTTCTTATTGCGGTAATAGTAGCCTAATAAAAATAAAATTAATTTTCCTAAAAAAAAATATATTTAATTAATGATGAACATGCTACAAAAAATTTCAAATTTTAATTTTAATTAGAGTTATATATAAATTATTATTTGTCCAAAATACCTGAGATTTTTTTTAATTTTTTAATTTTCATTTTTATTATTTTTTCTGTACATGAGAAAACTATTTATTATTTTTAAGAAAAATACAAAAAAAATTTCATTTTTTAATCTATTCGATTTTTACTATCGAACTTAGATTATAGCTAAATTTAAATAAAATAATTTATAAATAAAAATAAAACTATCATAACACTCATTTGTTATCATTTCTTTTATAAGTAACTAAGCATATACCATGATAATTTTTTTTTCCCACTTATATACCACGGTGAGTTTAGAAATTAGAATCATTCAAGTATCTGCTATGTGATAAGTTCAACATAAACTCGATAATATCAAAAATGTAAAGTTAAAGATTTAAAATAATGTAAGCATGTTCATTATAATTAATTAAGTTTCGTTAGTTTAAATTTTATTAATTTTTTTATTTAATAATAAAATAATTATATAAAATATATTATTCTATTAATAATCATGTGTAAACAGAATGATAATTATTATCCAAATAAATATAATTTCTTATATTATATATAATATTTCTCATTAAAAATGGAGAGAAATGAGAAAGGGCGCAAAAATGTAAATTTAAAGAATAAAGTGGATACACGAGCGAAGATAAAGGCCATCCAGGGTTGAGAGAGAGAGAGAACCCGAATATTCTTTTTTTTTTTTTTAAATCTAAAATTCGGTTGAAGAGCCACCATTGTTTTTCTTATTTAACAACATTCCCATCTTTCTCTTTTGTGTTTATGCAATTTTTCCCGCACACCAACAACTTCATTTTTTTTTTAATCTCCTCTTTACACCAACAACAAGAAGAATCTTAATTGCATAAACACACATCTTTATAAATAGTGAAAGTTTATATAATTTTAAAAATATTAATTTTAAAAAATTAGTAATAGAGATTAAAAAATTCGAATATAAATTTATTTAAAATATTATATTTAATTCATGTAAGATTGATATTTTAATATTTTTCTTAAATGACAATTAGGTTAAAATATTTTTTTAATAAACTCATATAACATTTATAAATTTATCATATAAATTAAGTTAATATAATTAAAAATCTAATATGAATAAAGAAAACAAATTAATAAGCTCGTCACCGAATAGAAGACAACTGAAAAAATCTACTTCGTAATAAAATTAAAAGTTTAATACAAACTAAAAAATAATTAAAAAAAAATATTACGAGACAATAAATAATTGAAAGAAATTCATTACGAAATAAAATTGAAATCAAACTAAACTTGAAATTTATCAAAAACTTAAAAAAAAATCACAATCCTAATTTAATTTAATAGGAATAAGTGTATGAATTATTTTTATATTTTGATACCGTTGAAAGTTTATATAATTTTAGAAATGATTTTTTTAAAAATTAACTATTAAAGTTATAGAGTCTAATTATATAAATTCATCTAATTTATTATATTTAATTCACATAAAATTTATATTTTAACACAGAATATTTCAACACACACATATATAGAGAAAAAAAAAAAAAAACAAGTAATATCATACTTGTCCTATTCGACCATGAAGCGATACAGATAATAAAACGAATATTTTTATTTTTAAATAAGTCAAATTTAAATTTTATAAAATTTGCATCAAATTCGGCTTGTTACTACCCATAATAATAATTTAAATATTAAATAAAATAAAATATAATATAATTTATTTTTAATTAGTATCATTTAAATATTTATAAGTTAAACCATAAAACAACCATTAACCATTATCACCATTATTACAATTAAACTATTAAAAATATAATTATGAGTTGTAATCTAAATATAGTTAATGATATTAAATTTCATAATTATAATAAAGTCTGTGACTTAAACAATTTATTTATCATAAACTTTATAATTATACATATACAGGGAAGACTTGATAAGGAAATAAATGTCATTTTTGTATATGCCCTTTGAAAAGAAATCTCTCTCTTTGCAAGAATAAGATTTTGAAAAGAAATCTCTCTCTTTGCAAGAATAAGATTTTATTTTTCTTTCTTAATTTAAAATATTTTATCATGTTTATTTTAATTAATTATTATTTTATTGTATAATGTATTTTTTTATTTATTATAATTTTATAAATTTTACAATTATTGAAATAACACTAGTTATAAAGTATATCTAATTAGTTAGTATTTAATTTTAATATGTTTATTTTTTTTTTGATAAAAATTTTAATATGTTTATTGAATTATTATTATGTGTAATCAATTTTAAAATCATAATTTAATCAATATTAACTTAATAATTATTAATGAAAAGTGATATTAAATTAATTATTAAATATAAATGATGTAACTTAAAATAATAAAAAAACATATTTTTATAAAAAATATATTTGTAAAAATATAAATGGATCTCTTAAAAATAATATAATAGATTTAAGAATTAATTTAATTTTGACCTTTTAATTAATAAGTAATTACAATTTATATAGACTTGTAACTGAAATAGAATTAATTAAAAAAAATATAATTATAAAAATGCCCAATGATCAAAGTTTAATTAGCGCGGTCTAATCAAAATTATAATAAAATCCTTTACTAAATTCTAAATATCACGATTTATTCGGGAAAAGAAAACAAAAATTCACGTGAGAACAGCCCTCACAAGTTCCCCAACTACCCAAAGATTTGTCCCACCTAAAATAAAAGCATAGTTTTTGACTCATCAAACGGTTGAGAACTATGGTCTACCAAAAAACCGTATCGATGTAACTGCTCATTGCATTTTTCTTTTTAATAATGTCCATTGGATCCGGCTGCCGCGGTCGAGGATGCTTTGGGTTTTAAGCGGGTTTAGATCAGATAAAGTATATCATTTATTTTTCAAGAATAGAATAATATATATTATTATCTTAATAAAAAAATATATAATGCATTTATATGTATAAAATATGTTATTTTATATATTTTACTTAAAAAAATGATAATAATAATAATAATAATAATAATATTCTTCTCAAAAAAAAAAAAAATAATAATATAAATAAATCTACATAAAAATAAAAGAGATGAATTTTATCTGCTCTGTTTTAATTGGGTTAGCGGTATAACACTCCAAATGTATCAAAATTGTCCTGCTTTAGTATTTACTCTTAAGGAAATTGGTCAAACTTATGTATGCACAAAACCGACTTTAGCTTAAAAATGTCCAATTTATCAACGGTAGAAAATCAATCTGATACTAAGTTAGCGTTGATCACAAATTCATTACCAGAATGGTTACCATGAATCATGATAAAAGCAGGAAGCTGTGATACTTGTACACAGAATTGGACAAAACAGAGAATCTTTCATGTTTTTATAATTGAGAATCCAATCAGAGCAATAAATTTTATATAATTTTTTTATCACTATAATTTTCTATTAATTTTAGTTAAATCCCTCTAATTAAAATTATGTCAAACATACACACTAAATTATTTCATCCTCTCACAATAAATATCCAAATTACAAGATATATAATTATATATTTTTTTATCTATTTTAATATTTATAATTCATTTATTACTTTAATTTATTTATTATTTTAATCACCTTCTATCTTTTTAATTTTCTCATATTTTTTATTTTTTAATTATTATATTTATTTCAGCACATTTTTTAATAAAATAAAATAATTAAATTAAAACGTACGAAAAGGAAAATTAGAACTCTTATTATAGAATGAAATTAGTATAAATTAATAGTAAATGCATATATAATCTTAACAATATATTTATATTTTCAATAAAAATAAAATAAAATAATTTTAATTTTAATGATTTCATAAACTAAGTTCTTTATTTAAATTTGATATGAATGAATAAATAATTTAATTTTATTATTTTAATCGTATCATATAAACAATTGCATTAAATATATTTAAATATAAATTAACTAAAACTTAAAATTTGAACGAAATACTAATTAAAACTCGTAAAATATAGGCCACATAGCACTATAGTTAAAGAATAATTTATCAAATGTCTATTATTTCTGAACTCATATATGAATTTTTGTTTTTCAGCATAACGTTTGACTATTGTTTTATTTTTTCTTCTTTGGCCATTTAATAGAATTTCATGAATGTGAAAATCGATCCTGAGACTTTTTTAATCCCAGATCATATTATTAAAATCGATCCTGAGACTTTTTTAATCCCAGATCATATTATTAACCGTTGGAATATTTTTTTGAGACAACATTTGGTAATGTTTAATAATTAATTTAAATGTTATTTTAATTATTAATATTTATAAATTAATAAATTATCAGCCATTATCAATAATTGTATCAATTATTATTAACAGTTAAAAGAAAATACACCTGAATATTTTGAGCCTATTAAAACAATTAAAAAAATTAGGTAATGAAATTTAGAAATAATTAATCAAAATCAAAATGAATGCAAAAATTCAATTACTCTTTATAATTTAATTCAATTTGCTCCTAACAGTGGGTGAAAATCAGTGGGGTGGCACACTCGGGATGCATCACTGGGTAGGCCTACATATATAAAGCAAAAAAATTAAGATGCCAGACTTTTCTAACATGGCTTGCCTGTCAGTCACTGTTATTCTGACAGCTGTTTTTTTTTTTTACAATAATAATAATTTTCTAACATAATATATAAATTTAGGATATTAATAATTTAATAAAAAGTACATTTTTTTTTTGAATAATAAATTTAAAATTATTTTTTTTAATATTAAAAAAATATAAATAAATTTAAAATTTCTATTTTTTTCTTTTTACCTATAAATAAATTTAAATATTGATATGGTAAAGTTAAGTATGTTTTTACTTGTTATTATTTTTTTAGGAGAATTTATTATTAGGATAACTAGTGTCAAATGTCAACATTGGTGTCTCTTTTATCAATGGGCTTTAATAAATGGGACACCATTTAAACAAAAAAAGGATAAAGTAAAAATATTTCAATACATATTTTGTTGAGATAAATATTTCATTGAAAAACTAATTTAATAGGAATTGAGTTTATTAATGGAGTATTTTCCTTTTGTGATGCTACCTGCTAAAATATTAAATATTTAGCAATCATGTTATATAAAAATGTTATGTTTTCTTGTGTGAATTGCTCATTTTAAATGTGAAGGTCATGCCAACATATATATATATATGAAAATTATTTATTTTTATTTGTGATTCACAAAATATTTTCATACCACGTTAAACATAAAATTAATTTATATTCATACTATATGACTGATGTTAATTCAAGAAAATTTAACTTGATAAATATTTAAATATAAAATTTCTCATTATAATTTTTTTTTTCATTTAGAAATTCAATGAATTCGAAGCAAATCTTTTAAATTTATTTTTACTTTTATAATTTCAATATCTTACTATATAAAGTGAAATTTGATATCTATCATATTGCATCCGAGTTATTCATAAAATTTTAGTTAAAACATATTAAAAGATAAATCAATATTATTAATTGCATTAGATGAAATAGGTAAAATAATATATTGTCAAGTAAATAACCCATATGCAAAATGAACAGTATTTTACAAATTAATACTTCAATTACAAATTTTATAATAATTAAATTAAATAATTATTAGTTAATAATAATATTAATTAATATAAAATTTTAACATTTATCTCCTTATTATTTCGAATACTCGCATAGCTCATAGATTTTAATTAATTCATATATAGATTTACACAAATCAAATTACAATTTTAAGGTGATTATTATAGTCTCCTCTCATTTTTTCTCTCCTATTGTTTGCTATAGCAAATTAAATTTTTTTAAAAAGTCATTGTGAGTTGTGAAAATAAATTATATATTAAGAAAAAAGAAATCATAAAAAGTCAAATACATGAGTAAAGTAAGGTATGGAAAATGTTTTTTAATAAAAAGAAAATGAAGGACAAGTGAAAATGGCTTGAGGTAGTCTAACACCGCAATAATATCACGAAAAAAAGGTTTAAAAGATTCTCCTGTTTAACTTGTTCTGATAATGGCAAAAAGGTAAATAAGAGGAAATTAATGTCTAAAAAAATAATAATTATAATTTGTCCCAATTCACAAACTCACGAAGCCTGCGTCTGGCTGGCAACAAGGCAAGAATCAATAGAGAGTAGCAGAGAAGAGGAGAGAATTTATTATTATTATTATTTTCTATATAAACTCCAACAAGGCAACAACCTTCATGTGAGCCTCCATCGTCTCCTTTCTCTTCGCTGCTTTTTAGGGCCTCGCTTAATATACGGTTTCTCCTCCTTTTTCTTTTATTCTTAAACTTAAATAAAATCTCTGTACTAAGCCAGAGAGAATTGGCGGTCCTGTTTGTTTGGTTTTACATTTGATTTGTTACTTGTTAGTTTTACGGACTGTTTGTTTAAAGGAGGAATTTGAGAAGAGAAGAGAAATGGCAAAGAATGTGGGAATTCTCGCTATGGACATCTATTTCCCTCCTACCTGTGTTCAGCAGGTTATTCATTTATCTCTCTGTATCAATATTTTTTTTTTCTTTTGGAGTGACATGACTTTCTGTTTGTTTGCTGAGAAAATGGAGGAAAATTTTTCGGTTTTTTCTTTTTTTGAAACATATATATAATTAATCGACCTCAATTGAGCTTACATTTTGCTGATGAAATATTCAGGAATTTATTCTTGATTTATGATTATATATATATTTCTATTTTAATTCTCTTTTTCACTTTTGTTTAAATTTCTTTTGTTTAAATATATTTTCTGCAAATCTTAGTGAGTTTTTATTTTTATTTTTTATTTTGTGTATCTTAGATGAAGCTTTTTTCACAGTGAAATTTCTTTATTTAAGATGCTTCTTTTTTTGCATCTGAAATTTGCATAGCTCAATTTATTGATTTGGTGATTTTGTTTCTATCCATGAAATAGGAAGCACTAGAGGCTTATGATGGTGCAAGTAAAGGGAAATATACCATTGGACTTGGACAAGATTGCATGGCATTTTGTACTGAGGTGGAAGATGTCATCTCAATGAGGTTGTTACTTCTACATTTTATTCCCATTTTCGGCTCACGTTTGTTAAGATCATTACTGACTTTTGATTTTTCAGTTTGACAGCTGTTACTTCACTCCTTGAGAAGTATAATGTTGATCCTAAACAAATTGGTCGTCTGGAAGTTGGCAGTGAAACTGTTATTGACAAGAGCAAATCCATTAAGACTTTCTTGATGCAAATTTTCGAGGTATTTTCTTATTTGAATTATTATTATTATTATTTAATTTTTTTTTTGTGGTTATATGAGGCTGTAAAGTAAATGAATGTTTCTCAAATGTTTTGATCTAAAACCATAATAAATGGAGACGATTGTCTCAGAGGATCAGACTTGATGTAGTGCAAGTACAAAGGTGTTGAGATGTAAATCAAACACTTAGCTCATCAAATCATGTAGTTCATCAAATTATATTGGTTTTCCAAAAATTTTAAGCATTAGTGATTGTAGCTCCATTTGTTTATAAGTGAGTTGGTGTGGAAGCCTCTGGGTTAAACCGCACTAGGTTTTACACGTTTTATGGGAGCATATAGTAGTATACCTTACCTCTATTGCCTTGTCCATCTCATTTAATTCAATATTCAACAGTTTGAGATAATTTTTGGCTTTGTTTACAATTGCTCTGCTATGAAATTATTTCCTGATAGATATTGCCTTATTGGGGTTAAGCAGTTCTTGATGTGCAATATTTTGTTCTTTTTCTTAAAAAAAAAAAAAAAAGAAAAAAATTTTCCCTCATCTTTCAAATGTATGTTATTCAATCACTTTTCTTTCTCTTGTAAAACAAGCAGAAATATGGAAACACTGACATTGAAGGTGTTGACTCAACTAATGCATGTTATGGAGGAACTGCAGCTTTATTCAACTGTGTCAATTGGGTTGAGAGTCGCTCATGGGATGGACGATATGGACTTGTAGTATGTACAGACAGTGCGGTATGACCATATTTTTTGACTATTGCAAAGTTACTCTATTTTCTTTAATTTAAACAGAGGGAAAAATATCTGAATTTTGGGATGCATATGCCTTTTTTATTTCACTATGTTGAATGTATTCTTATGGAATAGAAGGATACATGAGTATAGATTTAGACGCCAAACAACCTGGTATCTCATTGCAATGCTCCTTTTAACTTGCTGGGTGCCCTTTTTGGTTCTCAGGTATATGCAGAAGGTCCAGCACGACCTACTGGAGGGGCTGCAGCCATCGCCATGCTAATAGGTCCAGATGCACCTATTACTTTTGAAAGTAAATTTAGGGGGAGCCATATGTCTCATGCATATGATTTTTACAAGCCCAATCTGGCTAGTGAATATCCGGTAATCCTTCCCAATCCGCTTCTACATTTGTCTTGTTTTACAAATATGTTTCTTATATATATATGTTTCTAATTAGATTCACCTTCTTCAGCCAATGGTAATTTACCTCATCTTTGGTATAGTTTAACATTTCACTTTTTTCCCTTGGACACTTCTGCATGTGTGCTCTTAAATCTATCAGTTTTGTGTTTGTAGTCTACAGAGACCTTCATTAGCTACTTGTGAATATGTTTCTTATGTATATATATACATAATCAGCAGTTATCTATACTCTACAGAAATCGAGGAAATTGTAAATTAAGAAAAGGGAAACATGAGCAAGCAGGTTTTGTCATGCGATGGCCTTTATTTGCATTCTTTGGAGCTTTCTCTTTAATAGATTTCATGTAATTGTGTTTTATCAATTTGGATATAACACCAGTAAGTTGCTAGAAAACCTTAGGAGATACAAATTATGTCAAGTTACCAACCAAAATTTGTGTTAGCCATTTCTTGTACCCAAATAATGGTTGTTAAGAAAAAGAACTGTGATGCCTTGGATTGCATCCAGATCACCTTTTCTGTAACCTACTAAGCCGAACCAACACAACTAGTTGAAAAGTTCTTAGCTATATAAACTTTTGTCTGCTTCTACTTGAATCTAATTGAAAGGAAACAAATAATTCCATTCTTGTTCATTCTGAAGTTGTTTTCTTTGATCGTTGGAGGCAGCTTATTCATTTTATTTGCTATCTTTTCATATGTTGACAACTGCAATTGTAGGTTGTGGATGGCAAGCTTTCACAAACGTGCTACCTCATGGCTCTGGATTCCTGTTACAAATATTTCTGTGCCAAGTAAGACTCTGTTAAGTAATGAAATCCTTTTTCTTATTATGATGTAGATGTTTTATGATTGGCAATGATTTAAATGTCTTAATATATTGCTCTCTGTAGGTATGAGAAATTAGAGGGCAAACCATTCTCTCTATCTGATGCTGATTATTTTGTATTCCATTCACCTTATAACAAGGTAAAATAATATACACTCTGATATTGCTATCACTATCTTTTTTTTTGGCTTACCAATGGTTTGTACAATGGTTAAGGTAACTGCTGCACCCATTTGTATATATTTTTAACTCTACAACTTGAACCTACTGCAGCTTGTACAGAAAAGTTTTGCTCGTTTGGTGTTCAATGACTTTGTGAGGAATGCCAGGTAAGAGCCTTGCCCTCATCCTTGAAGAATTTTAATTATTTCAGTTTAAGAACTATTATTTGATGTAGAGGTGTCCAGTGATTAATACGTTTGCTATTATTTGCAGCTCTATTGATGAGGCAGGTAAAGAAAAGCTTGCACCATTTTCAACTTTATCCGGTGATGAAAGCTACCAAAACAGAGATCTTGAAAAGGTATGTTTAGAAACTAACTGTTATGATTAAAAAAAGAAAATCTCATAGTCTTCCCTTTTTTTTTTTTAACTCTATTAGTTTCTTCAAGAAGTCTCAACCGATACACAGTTTTCATGGGTTTTTATAGTCTTTGTCAGGGATATATTCCTGCTTCCTTAAAATTCATAGTAAAATTTTCTGGCATAATTATCTTTGAAATATTTGTTCAAATTAAAGTATTTTTCCTTGAAAAGCAGCCAAAATAACAAGAAGAAAGAATAATATAATGGAGAATATTATTTTACTTTATTATTGACATGTAAAATACCAAATCTCTAACAATTCTCAATGCTGAAATCTGAAACAGTTTCTGACTTTTGTGTTTCAAAATTGCTTAAGCATATATTTGGTTGGAAGAAAAAATGGAAGGATAGAAAAGGGAGGAGGAAAAGTGAAAGAGAACTACCTTTCTCTTGTTTGGCTGGATGGAAACAATGGAAGGAAAAAAGAACACTTAACCCTTCCATCAAACAATGGAAGGAAAAAAGAACACTTAATCCTTCCTTCCTCATGGGGCCCACAATTTTGTATCCTCCCAAATTGGAAGGAAAATGGTGTAGGAAAAAGGGAATCTTCTATGTAGTTAAAAATTTACCTTCAATATTTAGACATTCAAAATTTCAAATTCCATGACTTTCTGGTCATCACAAAAATAAAATAAAATGCTTTATCCCTCCAGTTCCAAATATTACAAGAGAACGGGGTTTGTCCATCCTCTGTCTATCCCCCTGCTCACCTGCTCCTTTCTTTCCTCTCCATTTTTCATCCCTCCAATCAAACATAGCATAAAGGTATATTTGGATAGGTGAGGATTTGAATTGAAGGGATTTGATGTTATTTTTTTGTTTGTGATATATAGATTTACTATAGTTGTGTAGATTCCTTGAATGGAGATTAGGCTCATAAATATGAACAACGATTTGTTTGATGGGGATTCTGAAATAAATGCCCTGCCACATAGTTGTAATTTCAAGAATAATCTCTAATATTTGGTGAAAGCATATATATGTATAATTATATATTTTTCTTTCCTTTATTTTTTTTCAAATCCAAATCTTTATTTATAGAATTTGCACTAAAATTAGATGCAAATCTTAGGATTTAAAATTTCTACCCAAATGCACCCCAAGGGTTTTGAACTAGAATTATGTAGTTGTCTAGATTGGAGCATCTTGCTGAGTGTTCACTATATATCTTGCATCTACAGGCATCCCAACAAGTTGCCAAGCCCCTTTACGATGCAAAGGTGCAACCAACCGCTTTGATACCGAAGCAAGTTGGCAATATGTATACTGCATCTCTGTATGCAGCATTTGCATCCCTTCTCCACAATAAACATGTTGAACTGGTAATTATTTTTACTGTATTCTAATTTGATGCCACTCTTTGGAAATTTAATGCTTGCATTATCTACTATTTGATGATTAAAATAACTTGCATACCTTTTTGCCTCTTCATGTTGCTAGTTCTTACAGAGCTTGGGTTGACTACTTGCAGGCAGGCAATCGAGTGGTACTGTTCTCATATGGGAGTGGTTTGACAGCTACTATGTTCTCATTGAGACTACATGAAGGCCAACATCCCTTTAGCTTATCGAACATTGCAACTGTGATGAATGTTGCAGGAAAGTTGAAGACAAGGCATGAGGTAATTTTTCATTTCTTCTTAAATTGAATGAATTGCAAAGAAGTGTTTGTTGGATATATATGCTAACCCCACATGCATGACCTTTCATCTGCTAACACTTAAACCTGTAGAAACCTGACTGCCTGCATCAGAGCTTGGATTTATAACACCTTGTCTAATGCTTTATGTGAACATATACACCTATTTACAAGGTTTTTTGGTATCTAGTAAAACTTGCAAGTTAGACTTTACAACCTGTACTTCTGGCATGGCTTAGCCTGGGCTTTTTAGGTGAACCAAGTTAATTTTTAGGTTCCTCACGTTACCTATGGGATTATATAACTAATAAAAATCATGTCACCTAAGCTTATTACTTTTATGTAGTGATGCTTGGTGGAGGAAAAAAAGTGAAAAAAACATAGTTATACTCTTAAAAAAGTGGGACAATTATTGAATGTTTGATTAATTATGAAGGGCTATGTTAGTATGCATTCTACTAAATGTCATACATCTCATCCAGTTCCCCCCAGAGAAGTTTGTAGTTACCCTGAAGCTAATGGAGCATCGGTATGGGGCTAAAGACTTTGTGACAAGCAAGGATTGCAGCCTCTTGGCTCCTGGAACATACTATCTCACAGAAGTTGACACCATGTACCGGAGATTCTATGCTAAGAAGGCTACCAACATCACCATCGAGAATGGTTCGCTTGCCAATGGTCACTAATAGCAAGTGGAATAGTCGTGGTATGCCAGGAATTAAGTGGTGATGTTTTTTAGATATTCAGATGTTTAGTCCTAAGGACTTCTATGTTTTCTTAAAGTTTGTATTCTATAGCAAATAGTTTGTTCAAGTGTTCCAAGTATTTTTTTTTTCTTAATAAAATTCCCTTGATGTCTCCTTTAATTTGGTGAACCTAAGTACCTAACTAGTTTTCATTGTTTCGTTATTTTTTATGCCATACTGTGAAAAAGGGATTGGGTTCTTGTCCTTGACCTTATACTGCTCGAACGGAAAATTTCAAAGTTATTAACTTATTTGTATTGAAGATAAAATCACATGGGCCTGTCCATTATTGGATATAGCCTTATACATTCTCTTTTCTCTCCGACTTTGCACTTCATGACTGCGCTGGACGGTCTTAAGTTAAGGCTATTCCCTATTTTGTTCAATCTATTATTAAGATGTTAAGAGACATCCAATGCTTTATTTTTTTTTTTGGTAATTTTGGCTTTAATTGTGGATGCCTAAGGGCTCATCGGTAAGACATCCAATGTTGAAATGGAATAATTGCTAGTTAACATTAGTTCTGTCAATATTTGTAAAATCCCATTTAAGCAGATTTTTAGGTAGCAAATTCCCAACGCCATTCATATATGGAAAGTGGGAACTGGGAAGTGAAAAGAAAGGAAGAACATGAAAATGACATGTATTCGCCATTTGAAAAAAAAAAACATATATTTTTTTGTTAATTTGATTCATATTGGCACTTAAACTCTCAACTCTGTAATGAACCAAAACTTATTGTTGATGGATTCATTATTCAACAGTCAACACGAAGTATAAGATAAATTTGTCCATAGGAAATAATCAAGGAAGAAACTCCACCAAATCGAAATGGGTTATAGCCCAACTCAACAATCATTACAAAACAGAATTTAGAATCCCATATTTATTGGTTGTTCATTACGTCCTGCAATGAACTTTGAATTGACCATCAATTCAATAAATTAGAAAGGAATTTTTATTACAAGGAGAATAATAGAATCATAACTTTAGATAAAAAAAAATAGAGGAAATGATTAAAAATAGGTTAATCTAATCAAATCCTGTTTTGAACAGTGATTAACAAAGCAAAAAACTGGTTTTTGAAGTGTTATAGAAGTCCATATATCCCAATTCCCATATGAGGTGTGACCAAAAACTTGCACAATGCCTATGCCCTTGTTCAACAACAAATTGCTTGTATCATCATCAAACAATGACAATAGTAGAGATGTTTTTTTCTTTCTGATAATGCGTGGACCACCACAAGCAAAGGTGGCATCAACCAATGAAATTCATTTATTAGACCACAAATACTATTACTTTTCCAGACTTTTCTGACACCTCTCTATAAACCAATTGGTTGAGAGATTTGAGACCACCTGTCCCGTTGGTCCACCTGATTGGGACCTCTATTGCAACCCCACCAATATTAGTCCCCACACGTGTCACCCTTTTTCACTCACATAACTTCAATGATCTTATCCCATCCGTTGATCTCTCCATCCCTACGCTAACACCCCCCATTTCTCCCTCAAATTCCAGAACAAGAAACAAGGAGATTAATTATTATTATTAATTAATTAATTAATTAATTATTATACACAAAAAAAAAAAGAGGAAATAAATTCTAGGGCTTGATATTTTTTAATTTTTTTTTTTTTATCTTTCCCCAATGAGTCCCTCTCCCTCTCCGTACTTTTCTTCAAAACCTTTTCCTTCCATGTTTATCCCCTTTATAATTCCTCTGACCTCTGAAACAAACCAAACCAAAACCCATGGCCATATTAGAAAGAAAACGCACATTTAATTTTCCTTAGAAACAAACACTCCATACTCCCTCCCTATTTATTTGCCTAAAATACTATCTGGGTATCTTCCTTTTTTTTTTTTTTTTTTTTTTTTTTCCTTCCAGAGTGGAGTCCTTTCAAGAGCATGAGATGGACCCAGATGATGAAGGAGGGACCTCTGATCTTAGCACAAGCGCTGGAGAGGATACCATGAACAAGAATAATAATAATAATAACAACGGCCACAATGGGGTCTCAAGAATATCAACAATTGATGAAACAGAGGCATTTCAGCTCATGCCGTTGAAGGAAGAGCCTATTGATTCCGACCCACCTTCTGACCCGGACCAGAGAACCCACCCACATGGTCCACAACAGCCTCCGCCGTCGGCAATTGGGGTGGTTCCGATGGCTATGCAGATGCAGATGCCAATGTCAATTCCTATGCCTATGCCGGTCACCACCAGTAGACGTTCATCCACCAAGGACCGACACACCAAAGTCGAGGGCCGTGGTCGTAGGATCCGAATACCCGCTACTTGTGCAGCCCGGATTTTTCAACTGACCCGAGAACTAGGCCATAAATCAGACGGTGAGACCGTTAGGTGGCTCCTAGAGCACGCCGAACAAGCTATTATTGAAGCCACCGGAACTGGAACCGTCCCCGCCATCGCTGTTTCCGTTGGCGGTACCCTTAAAATCCCCACAAGTACTAACGAAAACAATTCATTAACCGAAACAACAAAGAAACGGAAACGCCCCTCAAACTCAGAGTTTTGCGATATAAGCGAAGCAACGGTCTCCGTTTCACAGAGCTCTGGTCTGGCGCCAGTGACGCCCGCAACGCCAATTGCCGCGACTGCAACCCCTCAAGGATTAGTACCCGTTTGGGCTGTTGGTAGCGCAGGAATGATGGTACCAGCAAATGCTTTTTGGATGATCCCACAAGCGGCTACACCGGCGGGAAGTCCTGCATTTGCGGCGGCTGGGCCATCAAACCACCAGCAACAGCCGCAAATATGGGCATTATCACCGTCAATTACACCTGTCTTCAACGTGGCAGCAGCAAGGCCCATATCATCTTTTGTGGCAGCAAATGCTAATAACCAGCCATCAGGAGTGAACATAAGCGGCGTGGAGGTTAGGGTTCCTTCACCGGTGGTGACAAGCACATCCGTGGGTGCAAAGGTTGCGAAGAAATCAACCATGGCGCCAAGTGTGAGTTCTACTAACACTAGTGGTGGTGGTGGGGGCGGCCGCAGAGGGAGCGGCAGCGGCAGCGGAAGTAGTGGAGGAAAAGCTCAGATGCTGAGGGACTTTTCTTTAGAAATATACGATAAGCAAGAGTTGCAGTTGATGGGTCGCTCTGGTAATAACCAGCATGCCCAATGAGAAACAAACTTAATAATCAGTCACTAATTATGCAAAACCATTTTTAAGATTTAGGGTTTTAATTTTTCTTCTTTCTCTTTGTTTCTTCTTTAATTGTGTTGATCTCTGATCTATGTTTTGACTGGATGATTAATTTTAGTGTTGTAGAATTTGTTAATGGCTGCACAAAGCTTTCTTGTTTCTTGTTCATGCTTCATAAATTCATATAACCCATAATCCAAATTAAACTAAATCCAAATTATATACACAACAAATCAGCCTTTACAAGTTTCTATCAATAGTAAAATTGTGGCTTTCCATATCCATAGTTTTCAACTAGTGAAATAATTGAAAAATGACCTTCTAATTTTTCATACTTATATATAAATAGACAATAGTGATATTTGGTAAAGTTAAATTTGTTATTAATGAATTTCATCAATAGCATGCAGTATTAGAGTTTATCTCCTTCAATATCAATTTGAATTAAATTATTAAAAAAAAATTCATCAAAAAATTTATTTTAATAATAATAATAATATTATAACCATTTTCACAGTTATGAAATCTCAAATTCTATGATGTGTTACTCAAATTATTAATCAATAAAAAAAATAACATGTTCTATTACATTACATGTTTATGATAGGAGAAGAAAACTAAATATTTGGAACAAGAGGCACGATGTTAATGACTGGTGTAGGTGGTTTACTAGAGCATAAAAACCAAAGGCATAAAATATATGAGTTGGAGGTATGCACGTGACTGGAGATACCCACGTGTGGGTTGGGACTTGGGAATTAAAGGCTAAAAGGTCGTTGAGGTAGTCTAGGTGGTGTGGTCCACCACCTCTAAATGGTGGGACAACAAGCAAAAAATTGTAGAAATTGCTTAGGACTCACCGTCTCCTCCTCACTCCACGCTCTTAATAGCACGTCTAAACACAAATCCTTCCTTATAGGTTAGGAATTTGCAGATGACGCGCATAAAACGTGTGGATAGAAGTAGGGTGTGTGCATGGAAAATGTGATCCTTGAAATGTGGGGTCTACAAGGTGGGGGCGGGGGTAGAGCTGTGCGTTGCACCAAGGCAAAGTTGGGCCCAAACCCGTCCCAATCCTTCTCTTCTCTATTGGCTTTCTTCAAAAGACCATTTAACTTCTTTAATATTTGTGGGGCCCTTCCAAGTTTTACATTAGGTGGCTTATCTTCCATCCTTTGATAGATGGAGTATTGAAACAGAGGGTGGGTGGGGACAGGGATCCCTTCCTTCCTTCCCACCTCTTATCTAACTGCTTTCAATTAGTGGGCCCCTTTGCACTCTAATTTATCAGGTCCACTCTCCGTTTTTAAGGGTCCCACCTCATCTGGTGGGGACTACTTCCAGCTAGGACTAGACTCATTCCTCACCGTTTTGTGTTTCATTTATGATGTGACTGATTTTCTTTTACTACCTCCTAAAAAGTTGACATATTTCTAATAATAATATTACTTTTTACTTGCTTTTTTTTTTTTTTTTTATTTATCTTTAAGATGTATTAAATATTAAAAAATTAAATTAAATATTTTTGTTATACTATTAAGGATACATAAAAAAAAAATTATTTTATTAATTATATTCTTATTTTTTATATAAAAAAGAAAGGGATGACAGAAATAGTATTAGTTATTATAATCTTTTACATTATTTGTGTATATATATATCATTTTATAAGTTTTCTTTTCTTACGCATCTCATGAAATTATTATATTTTTAATACATTAAAACATTTTAAAAAATAAATTATGCAAATTTAAATTTAAATTTTTTAAATTATTATATAAACATGTAATTATTGAATTAATAATCTAATTGCATAATATTATTGTAATATTTCATTGTAAAAATGTTAAGTCCAATGGACAGAAGACCATCTTTTTTTTTTTTTTTAACTTCTAATAATAAATATTAATTTATTTATAGAGGCAACTTGCAATTTTTTCATGAGAATTTAAATTCAAAATTTTACAATTTAAAGATAATTTTAATATTATTATAATGCTATGCAAGGAATGGGATATTGAACAAATAAAAAATCAAACCTTTTAGTAGCATTTTTGAAACTTCCTTTTTATAGATTATAATATGCTATTTGGTCAAATTTTATCCTTTTTATAATTTTCTTATAAATTTCAGATGCACCAAAAATATTATATGTATGGTCCCCCTCATAAAACAAAAAATGAAAATGAGAAGATAATGTTCAATGAAAAGTTTAGTTTGGGCCCAAGCCACGTAACTAAATGACCCACATTTGGTTAGCTTTGTCCGGCTTAGTGAATTGCTATGGCCCACTAACAGATTATTCTTATTCATGTGCGGTAAAATTAAATAAAAAAATTTAGTGGAATATGCTCCCACACGGTCACACCAAAACAGCTTGAAAAGTACCCATGCTGTTATATATATGTTTTTCAATTTAATTAAATTGGAATTATAAAAAAAATTATTAATTAATTAAATATTATTTTAAAGAGATTTTACTGTGTATAAAATTAATATAACATAGCATATGAATTGTTTTTCCAATATGGATGTAAGTCCCACTTGATCCTTACCCATGGGAATGGTCTTGAAAAGAAACTTGTTCTACTATTTTTAGGCAATATATTTGAAAAGAAACTTACCTTATATCTAATATTGTCATTTGAAAATTAACTCTAAATATTGACATTTATGAAATTGTTATATTATTCTTATGTTTAGTTGAAATTTACATATGAAATAATTATTTTATAAAATAATAAATTTTTAATTGATATAATAAATATTTTTCAAACTTATAGAATATAAATTTTATAAAAATTGAAAAATAGTTATACCACTCCCTACATCAGTTATTCTATTTTTTAAAAAAAAACCAAATGAGTTTTAAATATAATAATTAAATGAAAATTATGAAATTATTTATATTTATATTTATTTAAGTAGTTTTTTAATATGTTTATTGAGGTTAAATATTATTTTATTTAAATAAATGCAAAGGTGACTTTTGTGTTCAATTTATATATATTTTTAAAACTACTTTTAAATCTCTAACTTCAAATAAAAAACTTTAAAAATTAACATATTTAAAAAATTAAATTTTAGATGCTAATCTCAAAATCAAACTCTTATTAAGATTGGATAGCATTTTTATTTTATATATTGATATGCAAACCCATTAGATTTGATTCATTAAATTATTTCATTCACTATAATTACATGCACTATTCTAAAATTAAAGAAATTATTATTTATTCTGTTTTATAATAAACGTTTTAACGATAAAATATATGATTATTAAAAAAAAATATTTTGATCTATTTTAATCTTTATAATTCATAATTATTATTTTTATTTTCTTCTATCTTTTTAATTATTTCACATTTTATATTTTTTAATAAATTTTTTATATTTTTTAATATATTTTAATAAAAAGATTATTATTAAATTAAAATAAAATATATTTTAAATTAAAAAAATGAGATAATTAAATAGAGATATATTAAAAAAAATTAATATATTTATTATAAATAGGAGGGAATATTATTTTAATTTTTAGGTGTACTAGAATATTATGCAGTGCCTTCTATTATAAAAAAAAAATTATTCAAAATTATAAAATTTAAATTTCTTATTATCGGTAAAGATGCATTATATCCTATGTAGACGAGTGTACAGAATAATTTCCTAAACCACTAGGTGTGTGTATGTGGTTTACTAAAATATTGTATAAAATATTAAAAATAAGAGTTGACGGTACGCACGTGACAAGAGCTACCCACCTCTGGTTAGAACTTTGATGGTGGTCTTGGTGGTGTGGTCCACCATCATCTCCAAATGGTGGGTCAACAAGCTAAAACCATGAACTTGCTAAAGACCCACCAAATCCATTACCTACGCTCTTGATAGCGCGTGCATATTAAAGTATAAATCATATTAAAGTGAAAAATTTTAGTTTAATATTTGTTCAAAATTAAATTAAAATATAAATATATAAAAAATAAACTAAATTAAATGGAAATGTTATGATTTATTTTTTAATATAATCTGAAATTAAGTTTTACCATTTCATAATATAGTTTTCAATAAAATTGAGAGGAAAACTACTATAAAATATTTTAATAAATATTAAGATAAAAAGATAATTAGATAAAAATAATATATAAAAATATTTATTTATATTTATGTATATAATATATGGTTTAGGATTTAGTTCCAACACCAAAAACTTATAAATTTAATTCAATTATACACCAAAATTTATATATATACTTTAAAATAAATCAAATTAGTTAGGGGATCATATCAAAATTAATTTAGAATATTACATAAATATATTATTTTTTGATTTTTACTTTTTTTTTTATATATATTTGATATATGTGTGATATATTAAATAATTTTTAGATATATAGTATTTTTAAAAAAAATATTTTTTGGTATATAATATTTTAATTTTTTTTTTAACAATAAAAATAAAATATTTTCTATTTTTTTTAGGTTATTTTTGAAAAAATCCCAAATTAATTTGATTTAATTTGGATCGGAGGTTTAAACAAAAGAGTGGCACACTTGACACCCGTATCGTTATAGGGGCTGTGTGTTGAACGCGCATAGGAGGTGTGGGGAGGAGTAGGGTACGTGTGGATTGGAAAGTGTGATCCTAGAGGTGTGGGGTCTACAATCGAAGCTGTCAAGGTAGGGGCATCAGAGCAATGCGTGCACCAAGGAGCACGTGGAGCCCAACTGCGTCCCCACCCTTACTATTTATGCGGCCCTTCAAAGTTTTTTATTAGATGGCTCTCTTATAGTCTTACTCTCTCTCCTTGGGATTGGTTTTGGTTTGGTTTAATAGACTTTTGAAACAAAAAATGGTGGGCTCCTCCTCCCACCTCTTATTTAGTGGGGTCCCCTATACTCTAATATACTATGGACGGCTGTTGATTAATCTTCTCTGGTCCACTCTGCGTTTTACTTTCAGGCAATAGGGGTCCACTTCATCTTGTTGGACCATTTCCAGCAAGGACTTGATCCATTCATCGTCTGCTGCATACCCTATGTTTTCTTTAATATTATATATACATACCTTATCTCATACATAAAGTATTAAAAAAGCACCCTAATATATTCAACTTAATGTGTCTCGGCCTCGATCAACATTTAATTTAGAATCATTAAAATTAAAAAATTTCATATTCGAATATTAATTAAAATTAAAATTATATAAAAATTAAAAAACCTGAGGTAAATATCTTAAATATTTATCATTTTATTATCATTTACTAATCAATTTTTGCTTTTAATTATAAAATATTAAATTTAATTATCAATTTAAATTAAATTTATTAAACAAAGTTCTCCCTTTAATCACTTAATATAATATATAATTAAAACTTTTTCCCACACACTAAATCATAATTTAACGATAAATACATATTTTTTTAAATAATTAATTCAAAATCAATTACTCCCCCTTAATATTAAATATAAACCCTTACCCTCTCTTTCTATAACATTTTACTATGAAAGGAAATGAAAACTAGTGCCAATAAAAAAAAAAGTTAAAAAATTGTTTTAAAATAAAAAATTAATATTAAAAATTATTTAACTTAAGTATATATTTTAGTAATTTGTTGCCTTTAAACATGCTTAGTAAATACTGAAAAATATATTATTTTAATAATTTGTATTTTCAATTACAGATTTTTCATGGATTTGTAATAAAATATACGATTAATTTAAAAATTAAAGAATAATAATAAAAATACATTTGTACGCGCACTCTCCATGATGATTATATAAAATGGATATTTTAACAAATTGAACTTTTGAAAAGGTTCTCCAACCTCCACGTGAGCCATTAAAGGTGATTCGGGTTGCCTGTTCTCCCTGGCCCGTTAAAGATCACTTAAAAAGTGATATAATTGTTCTCCCTGGCCACTTGGGCTAATAGCCATATAATTGGGCTCAATTAGTAACTCTCTCCCTCCTTTCTCATTTTGACAAGGGTTGGCTTAGTTTCTTTAGTTATTAGTAGTTTATTAAATATTGTCGTTTTAGGCCCAATAAAATTTCAACGACTGGTCGCCTTTCTGTGTTTATTTTCAAACAAATGAGTTGTACGTAATTAAGTGATTAAAGAACAGAAAAATGGATTCCTAAGCTTATCGATCCATTTATCATGCAATCAATTGCAAGATATATTAATTTTTTAGCAGTGAATTATCATAATCTCATTAATTATGAGATGGTTAATTAATTTTAATTGCAAGAATCAACATAAAACTTATCGCTTTAATTTGGACAAGACCTGCAATATTAATATGCTATAGCTGGCCAATGTCAACAAATTATGAATTAATATAAATACTCAAGGAGTAAAGTAGTCAAATATTTAAAAAATAATTTTATTTTTGCATTGAACAAGAAGGGTCATTAACTAGTTTGACTTAAGCCTTAAGATGATCAAAACATGTCAAATGCAATAAGATAAAGATAATAGACGATCACAACAATGACAAATTGATTGAATGTTGCGACTCAGAAAACCATTTGATTTTGGCGAATCCCACAAGACCACAAGGCCTGCTGCCGATGGATCAACAACATCCATCATTTTACGTTAATAACAATGTTCAATTTGCATATATAAATACCACTCGTTACCACTCAATTTCAATACATCAATCGAAAACTTAATTGTTTTTGTTAAATCGAAAACTTAGGTTTTGATGGCCAAGGCGAGGCAACTTCTTTCTCTTCTCTACCCTTTATTGCTAGCTGCATTTTTTATGCAGTGCCATGGCAATGACAATGAGAGGAAGGTATATAATTAAAGCAGAATTATACATTTCAAATCACTATTTTTTTTTTCCAATTTTGAAATAATGTAATTATTTAGGCTCTAACTTGGGGTTGAAGTTCGAACTTAAGCTCTATGTTTCGAGACAACTTCAAACTTACTATGCCAAAACTCATCTGTTAATTTATGTAATTTAATTTGTATGTTCATTTATATATAGGTTCACATTGTATATATGGGAAATCTGCCTCGTGGAGATTTTGCTGCTGAATCCACTCACCATTCCATGCTAGAAAGTGTACTTGGAAGGTCAATTAATATTTTGTCTATTGCTATTCCTAATTTTAAGGCTATAAAAAATTAACAGTACTATACACATTATCTACATTAAGAAACATATACTATCTTTATAATGTAATTTGAAGTAGAAATGGGACTTTTAGATCAAATTATGAAAATGTATTTAATAAAAATACATTTATTAATTTATTTTAATAATTGCAGTACTTCATCAGCCAAAGAATCATTAATCTATAGTTATGGGAGGAGTTTCAATGGATTTGCAGCCAAGTTATCTGATGAAGAAGTGGAAAAACTCTCAGGTTAGAGTTTCAAACAAGTGAATTAACAAATTAATATATTAATTACTTCCAATTAATTATGCTAATACTAAATAAAAAATTGGTTGCAGAAATGGATGGTGTGATATCAGTGATACCAAACCACATACTAAAAATTCACACAACAAGGTCATGGGACTTCGTGGGTTTTTCTGAAAGCCAACTATCTGGTTCTCAACAAGGAAATGTCATTATCGGTCTTCTAGATACAGGTTTTTTCTTTATTAAATTTCATTTATCATTGGTATTTTTTATGCATCAGGTATTATGCAATTAAAAAATTCAACCTGATGTTCTCATTGGAAACAACTTTCCTATGCGTCTTTACATTTCAGGAGTCTGGCCAGAATCTGAGAGCTTCAACGATACAGGAATGGGTCCTGCACCGTCCAAATGGAAAGGAATATGCCAAGGAAATGGAAACTTCACCTGCAACAAGTGAGAACTTCACTTGTTAATTAC
>CANXYC010523358.1:0-18927 GCA_948193065.1 Aleurites moluccanus | reverse complement strand
TTTCCTTTAGCTTTCCAAGCAAACTAATGGAAGGAAATGATAAAACAATAGTCAAACTCAACTTTTCTATGAATTTCTCTTAAGAAATTTGATGAGAAATGAAGAAGAGATGAAGAAAGAAGGTGGGAAAGTGGTTCGGCAATGAAGAATGAAGAAGAAGAAGATGCAAAATTTTCTAAGTGTTGTAATATATAGAAAAAAATCAATTTGACAAATTACAACTTAATCCCCGAACTTTCATATATTACACTTTGATCTAAATTCTTCTTTAATTTATTCTGTCAATTTTATCAGGATTTGGAACTCAAGGTGAGGAGTCAATAAGCTTAATTTAAATTATACTTATTTATAAAAATGATTTCAGAGTCATTCTGTAACTCCGACAAATCAATTTTCACTATTCACTTTAAAGTTTTTTTTATTTATGATTTTGCCATTGGTTACTTTTTCAGTGTTCCTAAATGATTTTCGCTTCTATCTTTTTACCAAAATTACACATGCATTATGATGATCTTTTACCCCCAGGTTAACTTCAGAAATTCTTCTGTTGACTGGACTGCTAATTTCTCGGCAGTGTTCCCGACACCGCCGCTTTCCAGAAAAGTAACTAGTTCACTTTCTAACTGTATCTCTAAAATTATTTCCTATCATTTCAAGACTTATGAACCACATGCTGAGAACTAAATCATGCATATACGTTAGAACTTTTTAGGGTATTATATTCTAACCCCTACAAATAAATTTGTCCTCGAATTTAAATAAATACATACCTCACTCCTGGAACAGGAATGGATATATGCTCCTCATCTCATGCTCACTCTCCTAAGTGCACTCCTCCATAGACTGGTTCCTCCATAGCACTTTTACCATCGGGATCTCCTTATTACGCAGCTGTCTGACCTTTCAATCAATTATCTATACTGGAAGCTCCTCTTAAGACAAGTCATCACTGAGATCCATATCCTGAACCTCCAATATGTGTGATGGATCATACAAATACTTTCGCAACATAAAGATATGGAAAACTAGAACATAAAGATATGGAAAACTAGATGCACGTGTCTCATGCTAGGTGGAAGAGCCAATCTGTAGGCCACATTACCAATCTTCTCAAGAATCTCAAACGGGCCTATAAACCTTGGTGATAACTTTCTCCTCTTTCCAAATCTCATAATACCCCTCATCGGTGAGACCTTAAGGAAGACATGATCACCAACTGCAAAATGTACATCCTTTCTCTTCGGATCAGTATAACTCTTCTGTCTACTAAAGGCAGTCCTCATCCGCTCTCTAATCATAGGAACCTTTTCCATAGTTTCCCTGATCAACACTGGCCCCTCAAACTGCTTCTCCCCTAGCTCTACCCAACACACTGGAGATCCAGGACCCCCTTTCCTCTTCTGGTTCCTCTTAGCTCTCTCAGTCTTATACTTCTCTTCCATCTTTGTAGCCTTGTCAATCACTGTCGTCAGAGAAGTAAACTCAGTAGCCAACAAAGCATTATGTAGAGCAGCATGAAGACCCCTCCGAAACCTACTGATCAAATCAACCTCTGTAGGAATAATGTGAGTAGCATACCTACTCAGTCTGATAAACTTCTCTACGTACTCCTCAACAGACCTGTCCCCCTACTCTAACTGCTCAAATCTAATCAGGTTACGGGCCTTCACCCCCTCTATAATGAACTCATCAATAAGCCCTTGTCAGAACTCCATCCAGGTAGGTGGGTGCTCACTATAAAGCCTAGGCTCCATCCTCCTCAAAAACCAGGTCCATACCTTGCCTTTCAGTAACAGTCCAACTAACTCAACAGCTCTCAACTCTGAACATGGTAGTCTCCTCACTACCTTCTCTACCTCCTCTAAGAAATCCACAGGGTCACTACCTCTATCTCCCCTGAACTCAGGCAAGTTTAGCTTCTGAAAGCTAAACATCGATACTCCATCCTCCTCTATCACTCTATGGCCTCCCTGTACAGCAGGCTCCCTCTGAACCCCTACTGGCTGCACAGGAGTTAGTGCCACTAGAACTGCCTCTGATGCCACAGATGGAGGCACTACTGCTAGAGCTGGTGGTGGAAGTATATATTGATGCTCCCATCTCAAATCAGCCATCTCTCTCCGTAACTCCATCAATCCTCTCATCATCTCCACTCTCCAGGGGTCATCGCCCCTCTCTGTATTCTCTGAAGTCCGTCGAAATCTAGATATACCTTCTGATACTGTAATCTCCCTCACCAATGAATCATTTTAGGTAACCTCTTCCTTATGGGTATCTTTGTCCCTATCATCAGACATCTCTGTAATCTGTCAAGAAAAAATGAAAACATATTCAAAAAATGACAGAAACGTAGAATAATAACATATAATAGATAATAACAGCAAAGGACGACAAAGGAAATCCTATGCTCCATGGTATACTTAATTCTATCCCATTCTGTACTTAGTCACTATTTCTTTGTAATTTAGGTACTATTCATCTGTAACCTAGATTCTACTGTCTGTAACCTAGAGCTCTAATACCACCTCTATCATGGTCCATTTTTGGATCGCGACAGTCCTAGGATACGGGAGATGCCAATGGCGACCGACACCCGTAGAACCCAGTATCATATGCATAATCTATAAACCATAACATATTATCCATTTTTAGTTAGTTACCATCCATTCTGTTATTTTGTAATTCATTCTATAATTTATTGCATTTGGCTGTAATGATCAATGCATCATATCATATAATCATCATATATCTCATAATAACATCATAAACATATATACATGTTCATTTCCTAGCTAACCCATACATACCCCATGGAGCAGCTAGATTATGAACATCAAAATAATAATACAAAATCAGAATATATACATCAGATTGCCAGTAGAAATCCTCGGATGATAGAAGACAGGATTCTGCAATCTACTCCTCTCCTGAAATGGGTAAACAAAAAAAAAGTGAGTATATAAGATACTCAGTGAATCTATATGAATCAACAAATAAATAGTAGGTAATAATAGAGTAATGGTACCAATAGATCAGATACAGTATACAGATTCAATATCAGGTTACAGAATAGCCAAGGAATAAAACATAGCCTCGGTATCATATGGAAAGACAGATAAAGGGATGGACTGTATGAAATTATACAATCTCCAGTAGAATTAGTATGGACCATATGTGAACATATAGTCTCCAGTAGCATATCAATATCAATAAGCATAAGACTGATAAGGACTTATGGCCAGGACCATAACCCCTCCTAGCTAGGGCATCAGTAATACAATGTGCACATTGCCGATAGTATTTTCCCACTACCCTGTCGGATCAGTAGCTATGTCAAACCACATTAGGATTAATATAAGGAAACATCATATCAATGGATACCATTATGCAACAATGGCATCCTCCATATCAATAAGCTCAATATCAATCAATCAATTATCAATAAGTTGTATGGCATTGCAATAGGTGACATACGAACAATGATACATGGTTTGGTATTCAACAAAGACATGGAACAAAAGTTGGCTCGGAAAAGGAAAACGGTAGGCCAATTGGCATGCCGACATCGCTGGCGACAGTGGCATTCAAATGGTAGGCCTATGGAATGCAAACAATAGGCCAAAGACAAAATGAACTAAGCATTTTATCAAATACTTGGTAGGCATACAATGGCAAGCCAATAGGTTAGGTTAGGGTGCAAAATTGACTTACCCAATTCAACCAACAACAAGCTACATTGGCAATAATAACATAGCCATCAATTAAACAAGATTAAACAACATTACAAATTTCAAAATAGCTAAGGAATTATGAAGAAAACAAAGCAAAAATACAAAGGTGAATAGTATAGGGTGGTTCGGCCAAACATGCACTTTCACATATGGTTTCCAATCAACATTTCAATGATATAGGCATGTTAAATGATGCATATAAGACTCACCTAAGCTTCCAAATAGCTTTGAAAAATTCAATTCCACCCAATTTCACCAAATGAGCCAATAAGCACACCTTTGTCAAAACTTAAATTTTACACCAAACTAATCATCAATTAGTTACCTATTAACTTCCAATTATCATATTCTAACATCAATTAATAAAAACTAACACTAATTGACATAGCTAAGGCTTACAACTTCCATTAGGTTTAGCAATTTAGCGATTTCTATTAATTTGCATCAATTGATGCAATTAACCCTAAAACTCATCTAATTTATCTTCAAACTCATCTAAATAAATAATAAAATCAAACAAATTAATTCTTTAACTTGGATGGGTGAAGTGGCCGAAATCTATAAGCCTTCAATCCTTGGTTTCCTTTAGCTTTCCAAGCAAACTAATGGAAGGAAATGATAAAACAATAGTCAAACTCAACTTTTCTATGAATTTCTCTTAAGAAATTTGATGAGAAATGAAGAAGATATGAAGAAAGAAGGTGGGAAAGTGGTTCGACAATGATGAATGAAGAAGAAGAAGATGCAAAATTTTCTAAGTGTTATAATATATAGAAAAAAATCAATTTGGCAAATTACAACTTAATCCTCGAACTTTCATATATTACAATTTGATCCAAATTTTTCTGTAATTTATTTTGTCAATTTTGTCAAGATTTGAAATTCAAAGTGGGGAGTCAATAAGCTTAACTTAATTTATACTTATTTATAAAAATAATTTCAGAGTCATTCTATAACTCCGACAGACCAATTTCCACTATTCATCTTAAAGTTCCTTTTATTTACGATTTTGCCATTGGTTACTTTTTTTCAGTGTTCCTAAATGATTTTCACTTCTATCTTTTTACCAAAATTACACATGCATTATGATGATCTTTCACCCCCAGGTCAACTTCAGAAATTCTTCTGTTGACCGGACTGCTAATTTCTCGACAGTGTTCTCGACACTGCCGCTTTCCAGAAAAATAACTAGTTCGCTTTCTAACTATGTCTCTAAAATTATTTTCCATCATTTCAAGACTTATGAACCATATACTGAGAACTAAATCATGCATATACGTTAGAACTTTCTAGGGTATTACACCCAGCTAAGGTATCCAGCATACAATGTGCACATTGCCGACGGTATTTACCTGCTACCCCATCGATGAGGAAGCTTTGTCAAATCGCATTCGAACCAATATATCATGGAAACAAGTCAAATGATATCAATATATGACAATGGTCTGATAAATAAATAACAGCTCGTGAATAATTCAAACGAGATTGTAATTAAGTAATAAAAGGTACGTAAGCAATACTAATAAGCATGACAATTAACATTGGGTTAGAACATAAGTGTAATAACCCTAACCGAAATTTAAAACTATTTAAGCGTAGTTACGAAAAATGAACATCAGCAGACGATTTTTCATAAATTCTAGGAAATGTATTATTTAGAATTGATTATGGATAACTTAAATTGGGTAGTATGGCAGCCTGAAAAAAATAATTGGGAGATTAAATGGGATTAGAAATAGTATTAATTAATTAAATCAATTAAAAGACTCAAAAGAAAATTTTTGGATTGAATATCTTTCGGAGTTTTATTTTTTTTTAGAAATTTTAAAGAGTTCTTTTAGTCGATTTTTCTTCACACACCTAAAATTTAATGAATAATGGATGAAATAAAAAAAAAGAATGGGATGAAAATAATAAAATGTAATTGCTTAATTAAAGAAGTGAAAGAAGAAGAAAATGACAATTTTGCAAATTTTGGGAAGTTGGGTCAAAAATTTGACCAATAATTAAAATAATAATAAAAAAAAATAATTAAGGGTGCAAGGTGGTTGGCCATGTGGTGCCACCACCACCAAAAATAATTTAAATTATATCATCTAAAATTAACTTAGACGTAACTAAGTCTAAGTTCATTCTCTTCTTAAATTTCTTCATTTTTCTTATCTAAATTTTTATTGGTTCTAGATTATAATAAATAAACATAATTGAAGAAAGTTATCATCTCCTTAACCCCTCCATAACTTGGCCAAAATTCCCTTGCTCCACTTCTCCAAAATTTTGTTTCACCATACACAACTAAAATCATTCTCCAACTTCATCCCATCTTCACATCATCACCTTCAAAACTCTCTTCTTCATCAAAATTGGTAGATAGTTGAGAAAATTCTCCAAAGGACTTCAAGAGGTAAAATTTTAAACTAGTTTTATAATTTTATTTAATAAATTTTTATGGTAGATTAGATGTTTAATTAGAAGAAGAAAGTAAAATTAGAAGTAAAGCTTTGAGAATTGTGAAATCCCTGTGTCTGAATAGGATTTTGGGGCTAAAATTTTGTACTCTTAAGTTTGGAATTTGGAAATACTCAAAACTCAAAAGTTGTAGATATGTATGTTTATATTATTTTATTTTAAGGAAGTTTTATCATATTCCTTTTGTATTATGAGTTATGGAAGACTGAGTATTGCTGAGTCAAGTTAGAATTTAGTTAAAGTAATCCTACAGTTTTTTAAGTTTTTGAAAGCCTTAAAGGAAAAATCATGAAAAACTCAAAACATATAAAATGTGATCCTATTTCTTATATAAAATTTCATAAAACATATCACCATTTCGATATGTATATAATGAGATACAAGTAAAAAACTAGAGGCTGCCAGGTAGAAATTTGTAGGATGGAAACAGACTTCATGACTGATTTTAAAATTCTCCCATAATTCATGTAGTGATCAGAAAAATCTAAAATTTAGATATGTTGAATTAATTAAGAAAAATAATTGAAGTAATTGAATAATTATAGAGGAAGATATGGTTAAGACAGCCAGGGCTGCCAGTAGGATGAAAGTTAAATTAACCCTAAGAATTGAGAATTTTAGGGAAATTGATTAATTAAAGTTTTAATTAATGTAAGTTCTTATCAAATTGATACTAAGTTATATTTAATTGTATATGTAGCATCTAAAGGGGATGACAAAGAGGTTCATGATCACCTCTTTTGTCTTTGTTGAGTAAAGAAGGAAAATTGATTTTTGATTTTTGCTTTTAAAGGTGAGTAATATATATACTATTTTACTTGGCATTGCCTTAAAAATCTAATTGTTGAAATTTTCATGAAATTCCATTGTTGTTTGAAAGCCCTAATTGAATGATCCATGATTATTTCTATGCTTTCTATGAATCCAAATGAACTCCTTTTAATTGAATTTGTATGATTAGCCAAATGTCTTGTTAATCAACACCTTGAAAGTGCTTAAGTAATTCTTTGACACCTAATGATTAAGCACTATATATATAGCATTAATGAAATGACAGAAGTTTAATGACATTGTGCACAATGGTTTAATGATCCTAGCTAGGAGGGGGTTAAGATCCTGGCCATGCCGTCTGATCAACCGTATGAGTAAATACCATGCTACTCGATTGTAGCCTCTGCTTAAATGATCAATAATGATTTTGTCATTTTATGATGATATGATATGTTATGTATCTTAATGCCAATGTGAAACCAAACCTACATATTAAATGGCTTCAATTTTATGAATCTTTTATTTGATTAATGATTCTATTATTATTAAATTATGCTACCATTATCTTCCTTGTGAGAGATTCTTCACTTAGTCTCACAAGTAAGATAATATGTGTATTACTCACTAAGATTAAATTCTCACCTCTAGTGATTTAATGTTTTCAGGTTCGTAGTAGATAATGGTAGTTCCAATCTATCTTCTCCATCTGATTTTGGAACTGGCAGTATCTATGTAACTGCCTCTACCATGAAGAATTTGTATTTTTCTTTTTTGTTAATCGATAGTTGCTCCATGATTATGATGGTAATGTAGGATATTATAACTACTATGTATAGGGCTCGGTTAATATTAGTATGAAGCATCTGAACTTTGATTAAATTGATGCATAATTAATTGATAATGTTATGGTATTTGAAGTAGGAAATTATAATATGAAAATGGAAGTCGAGGATATAAGGAGAATTTTAGAAGTGTTGGTTTCCTTACAGGTTGTGTAAATTTGTATAAATTAAATAAGTCAATAACTTGGGATGTTATATTTACAAAGGAAACTCTGACAAAAATTTTTTTATATAAAAATAGCATAAATAATTTACAGGTCAATAATTTATAAGTTATGATGGTTTCTACGAGAATAGGTAGTCTTAAGCTAATCCTTTCCCTAGGATCGTCATGTCCCGAAGTAGGGATGTGACAATAAGTTAGTCATCAATGGTCAAATAGTTGGCACAATTGACATTCCAATATCGCTGGTAATAATAGAATTCAAATAGTAGGCCTATAGATGAAACGAATGATAGGCCCATGACAAATAAACTAGACATTTCATCGAATACTTGGTGTGCAATATTGGATGGACAATTTGGCTAAGTTATGATGCAACATTGACATTGCCCATACAATCAACAATAAGTCCACGATCAAAGCAACTCAATAGGCAACAATTATCCAACAATAAACACCATTAAAAGGATCAAAATGGCAAGTGAAATCAAAGGAAAACAAGAACAATTTTTCAAAGGAAAAGACCACCATCCATTCAGCCAAAACATGGATTTCATGTAAGGTTTCCAATGATCAATCTAAGACCTTAGGTATGTTAAATGATGCATTTTAAACTCACCTCACACTTCAAATCACCTTGAAAAATTGATTTGCCACTAAAATCACTAAAGAAGGCAAAATGGGCAACCTTCAACTTCTTGGTTTTCTACATCAAACTAACCACAAAATATTCATCAATTAGCCTCCAATTAACATATTCTAAACTTATTTAACATTAACTAACATCAATTCAAAGTTTCATATCACACAACTTTAATTTAGGGTTTGAAATTTAGGGAAAAAACTACCAAATGCATCAATTGATGCCAATTAATACTAAACCCATTCTAATCATCATCTAATACATCTAAATCATCTAATAAACCAAAGTAATCAACTCAATACCTTATGTTGATGATCCACCTGAAATTCCACTTCAAAAATACCTTGATTTGCTTTAGGTTTTCAAGAGAAAAATTGGTGGAAAATGGAAGAATAAATGTGAAATCAAGGTTTTCTTTAAGTTTTCTTAAGATTTTTGCTTGAAAATTTGATGGAAGAAATGAATATGGTGTTCGGACAAGGCAAGAACAAAGAAAAAAGATGAACAAAAATATTCTAAGGCAAGCTTATATATTAAGAAAAATGGGCAAATTTCATATAGGTCCTTAAACTATCCAATAATTGGACTTTGACCTCACTTCTTTTTGTAATTTATTCTGTTAATTTTTTTAGAAATTAGATTTAAAATTAATAATTGAAATGACTTTTTTTTATCTGTAGTTTATTATAAAAATAGTTTTGGAGCCATTCTGAAACTCAGACAATGGGTTTCCCACAAGACCCCTAAAGTTCGACTTATTTACGATTTTGTTATTACTCAAATTTTCAGTATTCTAAAACATTTTTCAACTTTTCATTTTCATTAAAATTTCACATATATATATATATATATATATATATATATATATATATATATATATATATATATATATATATGATTCTTTACCCCAAGTCTGAATCAGAAATTTATCAGTCAATCGGACTGTAATTTTTCTGGACAGTGTAATTAATACTAATGTTTTTTGGAATAGTATCACAAATGTAATTTAACCGAGATTCAAAAAAATTTTATAATTATATCGATATTTTCAATCTAATAACTAGTTATGTTATTATATTTTTATGAAAATTTTCTAGGATATGTATTCTTAATCCAATAATTAATTATATTATTACATTCTTATGCAGATTTTCTAAGGTATTACAATCCTCAACTTCAATCTTAGTGATCTTGATATATAGGCTAAAACCCTCAATAAAAGTGTGAGCGTCTAGGTTAGAAACTGTCAACTCAGACTAAAAGTTATAAAAACTTATCTGGAAGAAAAGTTGATTTTCTTGGATAATGTGTAGAGAGCCCTCAAATGCCAGTCGCCAGTTTATTTATACTAACAAACAAAATAACTTTAATTAAGGGTAAAACAATAAATCAAACATTGATTGTGGTGCTTTTTACATGTATACATATCTGAATATGTTGGGCCATTCTAAACCAAAGCCCAGTGTATGTGGGTTCCCTGTTTAGCTTTTGGGCTCGTGTTAAAAATTTAATACAAGAATTTGCAACTTTTGATAGGAAATGCTAAATGGATATAAATAGAAATTGATACCATAGGTTCCGAAAGGGTCTTCAATGGTGCACTTACAAAATAACAAATGGTTGGACCAACCGAATGTTCTCCTACAGAGAAACTCCAATAGTCAAGTTAGTATATTGAACTGGATCTAAATGAAGAAGATGAACTATTCATGTTAATAAAATAGGATTCAGATTATCACCTAATCCATATTGGATTTGAATTTATATTTTCTTAGTTGGTATAATGGATCACATATTTGGTAGAAAGGATTAGGATTTGGTGGGATTATGAAGATAGAGAATCATGAGATATTCTCATGATTAGGTCTGTTATGACCATTTATGATTGAGGTAAGTTTGGCATGATTGAGATATTATGGGTCTGATATGGTGACGGGCCCAACAATGTAAGTGGCCTTTATCAAATGTCCTCCTATTATAGTTATGCCAGGTGAAATTCTTTGGTTTTTTGCTTTAGAAAATTAAGGATATTTGGGCGGTCGGGATATTAAGGCAAAATTTTGGTTAACATTATTTTTGGTCTTTGTATATACTGTGATCACATAGTTTTCCCATCATAATAAATTTCTCTTTTCTGTTTTTACCAAATACAACCACAACTTTCTCTTTCCTTCCTCTTCTTCTCTTTTTATTGTTCTGATCAAAGAAAAAATTAATTTACTTTCAAGAAAAATATTGTCTTGTGTCAAGTAATTCCTTTAAAAATAAATTAAATTTATATAATTTAAAAATAAAATAAATTTATATAAAATCATCTCATTAAAAAATTTTAAAGAAAATTTTTTTCCATATATAAAATAATATTTTTTTTTTTTAAATTAAGGAAGTGCATTGGATGAGAAAATTTTAATATTTTGATAGGTTTAAAAAGTTAGAAGTATTTAATAATAATTTTTAAAGATTTTACAAAAATTAATAAATATATAATAATAATTTTTAAAAATTTTAAAAAAGTCTAAAAATATAAAGATATTCAATTATAATTTTTATAAAGTCTATAAAAATAAATAAATATTTAAAAATTCATTAACTTTAATTAATAATAAATTTTTATATTTTGATTGACTTTTTATAAATAAAAAATTTTAATATATTTTTTTTCATTTTCCCTCAACATTTTAGTAGATTTTTTTTTTCAAGAATTATATCGTTTCAAAGCAAGGGATTTCTTTTTTTTTTTCTTGCAATTTCGAATCTTTAACCCTTGTAAATCAATCTATCTTTCTTTACTTTATAAAGTTCCCCATTATTCCATTTGGGTATCATATAATTTTTTTTTATTTATCGATCAAAAAAGGAAATCTTTTTAACTTGGCAAAATCCAAAAAAGAACCCTAGGTAGCTGTTGTTTTTGGTTTTAACACGTCAATTACTTCTCTCTACGTGTGTTATTGAATCAAGTAAATTGGTGTGGTATGGGTCCGGATTGAGCTGTTGGTGGCGTTTACGATGGATCCAACACTTGGTTTCGATGGTGAGTTGGGAATCAAGTAAACTAGTCTGCGGTATGGGTAAGAGTGAGTTATTTGTGGTGGGGTCAAGATTGGTAGTTGTGACAGTATTGCTTTGGTGGGTTGACTTTTATTATTATTATTATTATTATTATTATTATTATTATTATGAAAAATAAATAAAATAAAATAAAAATAAAAGACTAAAAATAAAAATAAGAATAAGAATGTAGAAGAGTGAGCTTTTTATTATCTTCTTTGTGTGTATTACAAAATAATATGAACTCCTATTTATAGGGTTCAATTTTCATCATATGTTACAATATATAAAAATCAACCATAAATTACAACATAAATGGAGTAATAAAGTTAAATTTAATTATAAAAACTTATGAGTAGCGGGATAGATGAATAGACATCCACATTTATTTTATGAGTAGTGGGATAGATGAATGGACATCCATATTTATCTATATATTTATAATACTCCCCCTTAGATGTTCATTTTTAAAAAGAATATGCCTCATTAAAACCTTACTAGTAAAACCCAGTGGAAAAAAAAAATAGTGAAGAAAAAAGAGTACAATATTTCCGCATTACAAATGATATACTGCCTCATTAAAAACCTTACCAGGAAAACCCAATAGGACAAAACCTTTGGTTAAGGGAAAAAGAGTACAGTATTAAACTCCTCCTATTTGTAATATCACTGAAAATCTTTAAGGCGTCACATTTCAATACTGTTAACTAATTTCTTAAATGTTGCAGTAGGCAATACCTTAGTGAACAAATCTGTTTGATTGTTACTTGAACGAATTTATTAAACATCAATTTCACCATTCTTTTGTAATATATTAGTGCGCCTATTGTATAAAATATGGGACTTTAGTATCAAAAATATCTTCATTATCTTCTCTAACTGAAAAGAATTCTTATTTACATTAAGTGACCAAACAACCATTAAACTATTTAATGAATGTGTTTTGTATATAAAATTATAAATGAACTTTTTGTATATAAGTTAACTGATAAATAAAAATTTCTTTTGTCAAATATTCAATTTGTAATCGAGACATAATTTTATTTTTTCAAAATAATGCATCTCAAATTCTTTTTTCAAACAATATGTTACTTTTGGAAGTTTTTTAGGAATTCCAATAATATTCAAACCATCAATATATACAATAATTATAGCAAATTTATATACAAATTTATCTATAGTATTGCTTTTATATTATATTTTGAACAAGTATTCACTAAAACGATTTTATCACATGGACCCAAATTGTTTTAATTCATACAAAGATTTTTGTAATTTAATTAAATAAATTTCTCGAGAACTTAAATTATATTTTTCTAATATTTTAAATCTTTCAGGGATTTTCATATTATTATCAATTGAGTCATATAGGTAAGTTGTGACTACATCAATTAGGTGCATATCAAGTATTTCATACATTGTTATATTAATAAAATATTAAATTATTATTGCATCTACCACAGAATAGTATATCTTTTCATAATTGATTTCAGATTTTTGTGAAAACTTTTATGCAACAAGTCTTGCTTTGTATTTTACAATTTTATTTTTCTCATTTCTTTTTCGTACAAAAATATATTTGTATCTAACAATTTCACATCTTCTGATGTTTGGACTACTGGTCCGAAAACTTTATGCTTTTCAAAAAAATCCAATTTTGCTTGTATTGTATCTTTCCATTTTGTTCAATCAACTCTATTTTAACATTCTTGAACAGATCGTGATTCAAAATCATCATTTTCATTCATAATATTTAATATTACATTATATGCAAAACAATTGTCCACAACCATTTCATGTTGATTCCATCTTTTTTCAGAACTAACGTAATTTATCAATATCTCTTTATTTTTATTAATTTCAGATACTTTTACTTTTTCAGGAAGTGTATCCATGTTAGTATTTGCATTTTTAATAAAATTATCTTTATTATTTATTTCTTTTCTATTTCGAGGATTTTTATCCTTATAACCAATAGCCTTTTACACTTCAAGCGTGCTTGAGATTCATTAATATTAATATATTGTTCTTTTGAGATAAAAATACAAATTAAAACATTAACAGCAGTTATATGAGATTTTGTTACTCATTTTAAATTAGCAATTGCATCCGGAAATTGATTTGCTAATTTTTGCAGATAAATTAATTTATGAACTTCTTGTTCATAATGTTTTGTATTTCTCAACTTTTATTATCTCCTCCTAATGTTGGGAATATTATTTTATCAAATGACAATCTGCAAATCGAGCAGTAAATAGATCACCATTAATGACTCAAAATATTTAATTATTGATGGAGATTTATATACAACTTATATTTTTAACCTCTTTTGAGGACTCATCTTAGTGCGTTGTGGTGGAGTAATTAGGATATATACCGCACATTCAAAAATTTTTAGATGAGAAATATCTGGCTTTTGACCAAAAAATAATTAATTGATTTAAAGAATTTTCTAGTTCTTTGTCACACCCCAACTTCAGTGGTGCAACGGTCCTAGGACAAGGGTAGGTTTAAGGCCATCATAAACCCGTAAAACTCATAAATCATGAAATCTCATCAACATCAAATAAATTGCATTATCATATTTTACCATACATTTATCATGTCCATACATATAATCAAAATCAGTTATATCTTTCTATTATCATTTCATATTTTCTCTTGTTCCTTAATGATCAAAAGAGACATCTCACATTACTGAGGAACAAGAGTACCCAAAAAGGTAACAATCATACATCAAAATATTCTAATATCCTCAAAAGAGTATACTCCAATACATATTGTATCATAATACCATTAATAAATATATAAAATATCTCAAAAGAATTATTACAATGAAACTTCTTGGAGTAAAAAATAGTCAAGAAGCCCGATCTTCTCTATTAACCCCTCACGAGCTAAGCTATTACCTGAAAACCACAGAAAATGAGTGAGCCTTCAACTCAGTAAGATATGAACATTATACAATAAGAACTGAATATCGAATCATGGTCATGAACAAATGATTATACATATATGCATGAAAGAGGTCATAAGTTTTTACTTGAAAGAAATGTGGTTCTCATAATAATTTGGCTATATCAAATCATGTCAAATTCAAATCATGGTTCATATATAGAACATAGAATGCCCACAAGGAATGGCATTATCAAATCTCATCTGGTAGAACTGATCATATATCGTAACATACGTATTGATAGCCTTGCTACCTCAACGTGCACACATGCTTGGCCAGTCATGCGCCTAGAGCTCCTGGCCCCCTCTAGGTGGAACACCAATAAAAACCTTATCGGCTGGGCTCCTAAAGTGGACAATGGACCAATGAATTTACTCTCATTGGGAAGAGCATTATATCCATGGGTCATGGGTTTCAATCTCATAGGAGGCATATTGGTCGCAAGACCATCATCATATAACATTATTCAAATCGGGTTCACAAGCAAGAAACATATGAACTTGATCCAAAAATATTGATCAAGCCATTCACATTATGCAAGTATATAAATATATATATATATAATAGGATAATCAAATGTAAAAATACTTTGGTCATTTTAATTTCAAAGAACAATAATCAAATAGAATGTTCATACTTACCTCTTACACAAATTTCTCTTAAATTCCTCCTTAGAATTCTGCTCAATTAATTCCTTAATCAATTTTGAATTTCTTCTCCTAAGAAATTCCCCAAATATACAAAAATTAGGGTTTCTCCAAATCAATAATATTCAACATGATTTCCTAATAATTAATTATCTTAGAATCCCTATTCTTAATTCCCAACAATAATTTCATTTATCTCTTAAAGAAAAACTGCATTTAATTTGCATTAAATTTTCGGAGTTACTGTTCATGGCAGTCTCAACCTCCATATTTCTCCCACATTAATTATCTTTAATAACGTCAGATCACTAGCAATAAATTCTATATACCCAGAATTAATTATCCTAACTCACAGACTTAAATAAATCCAAAGAAAATAGCTTAGGAAGAAAATCTACCTTATTTCCTTCAAACTGAAATTCTGAGGTTACTGCTCAAATCTTGATGATTCTGTCTTAATATAGACTAATCTAGAAGTCTATTGCATTAATCTGAGTATTAATGCCTTATAATATAAAATGGAACAAATCTGAGAAAAATACTGAATTTAACAAAGAAGAAGAAGAGAAAAATCATGAAAAAAATTGCTGCTGGGGTTGCTGGGTTTAAATAGACACTGCCCTAGAAATATGCTAGCCAGCTCGCCTCGCTAGACCTACCTCGGCAAAGCTACCTCGCCTAACCAGCTCGCCAAACCCACTTCTCATTTCTAGCTCGCACTTGCCAGCTCGCCAATCTTGATCCGGCAATGCTACCTCGCACATGCTGCCTTGCCAAACTCTCCTCGCAACTCTTCCTCACATATGCCACCTCTGCAATGCTTCTTCGCCTCTTCGCCTCTTTGCTTCTTTGCCTCTTTGCTTCTTCGCCTCTTCGCACATTCTCTCTTCGCATAATGCCACCTCGCCTTTTCCTCTTCGCCAAATCCTCTTCGCCTTAGCTCTTCGCCTTTCCTCTTCGCCAAAACTCTTCGCCTACTGCCACTTTGGTAAACTCACTTCGCCACTTCACCATTATGCCACTTCGCATTGCCAGTTCAAAAAATGCCTCCTCGCATTTTGCAGACTCGCCATAACAAATTCTTCTAAGTTAAATTTCTGCCTGAACATCCTACACTTAGCCAGCTCACAAATGAGCTACAATTATCCAAACTTACTAATTATTTTTATCACTTACAATCAACATGCAGGAGCACGACATATCAAAATTTCAAATCAAAATAACCAACACACAGACCGTAGTGACTCTTCAAAATTCACCCAGACTCCTGCCCCAAAATCTAACCGAACAATCCCGATACAAATCACTCTCTACTGAGATATACTTATCCAAAAATTCTGAAATTTTACAGTCATCATCTTAACATACAAAGAAACATTTTTCATGTTTACAATTTCAGCTAATTCTGCATTAGTCATTCCCAGTAATTCCAAACAGACAATGCATCTCTGCAAAAACTCTCAACCAGACCATCCTTACTCAAATAGACCCAACTCATCACACACATAGAATTTAGGCAAATCATTTTACAGAATTATAATTAAGACATAAACTCACAACTTTTATGTTTTCCACTTTACCAAATTATACCTTTAAGAACATGAAATGATCATCACAAAGTCCTGCAGCATTCAAAACAGAAATTTCTGAAATTTTCAACATTCTCATTTAAAATTTTAATAAGTTCTCCAACATATAAAATCAATAAAAACACTACAAAAATGGCAGATATTACATTCTTCAATGGATTCCCATGTGAATTTTCAAATTTTTTTTCATTATTTTTAAAACAAGATGACCTAACTTGTTATGCCAAATAATAAAAATATTTGAATATATAAACTTCTGGTTTACTATCAGATTATTTTCAATTCCACTAATTTTTGTATAATACAAATCAGAAAAAATAACAGAAAATTTTACACTATATTTTTCTACCCGAAATAATACTTGTAATATGAAAATATTTTTGATTCATCTTATTTATTGTCTCAATATGATATTCGTTGCTATGAATATTTTTAAAACTTAACAAATTTATATGAGATTTTGGAGAAAATAATGTATTTTGTATAATAAATTTTGTTCCTCTTGTGATAATATATTGGCACTTCTGGAGTTCTCAATGATTTTTTATTTTATCATAAATAATTGTCTCACCCATTTTCAAATAAGAAAAATATTTGACATTTTTTAAATTGTACGAGTTATCGCACCATTCACAATATATATAGAAATTAATTTTTCTTTTTAATATTTTCAAAAACATATTTGTCACATCAATGTGAGCAATATATATATGATCATAGTTAAGATCATCATTATTAGAGACAAAATTTATCTTCATATTTTTTTTCTCTTTTTGTGATATTCGATAAATATCAATAAGATATTTTATCATAAGACAAGTATGTTACCAATTTTTTTTCATACCATATCGATAATATTTAGTTTAAAAATTTTGTCTACCTTTTCTATTCTCATTTCTGTATAATTTTATCTCACTTCTGGTGGTAATAAGTATTCTTATTTTATTCTTATGAAAAGAATAATTATTATATATTTACCTTTAAATTTTACCTCATCCACTTCAGGGAATGAGATAAAATTAGTAGGATGTATTTCATGAATTTTTCAGTAACAATTTGTTATTTTATTTAGTTAAATATCACTCATTCACTTCAGGAAATGAGATTGAACCGTGATGCATGAAATTAATTCATAATATTTTTACAATCTTTTTATCGATATTGCTATTACAGGAGCATATTCGATATATAAAAAATATTAACATATTATTATTTATAAATATTTTTCACACATTAAGAGTTAATTCTAACAAAAATTAATATATTTGAAATAAAAGAATAAATTTGCAATATCAAAATAAATAAATTCACTATCATTATTAATACATGATTAAATTTAAAAAAATTATAATAACTATTCTAATTTTTTTTTCACTTATACTTTAATAAGATCTCAAATACAAATCATTTTCTTTTATTTCAAATTATATTTTAACAAGTAAAAAATATTATAATCTATACAAAAATAAATATCAAAATTAGAGCAGAAAAATTTTATGTTACAGATTGAAAAATAAAATGATAATGCATACAAATAAAATTTACTTATTCAAATACTTAAATTAGAATATTATCAAGAAAAAAAAATTTCAAATCTCAAATACTTAAATAAGAATGTTATCAAAAAAATAATTTTTAAATTTTTTAAATAAGAAAGCTATCAAATATGTCATGGAGAACAAAATTAGATAGCATAAGAATAAAAGAATTTCGATCTATTCATTGATAAAAAAAAAACTCTAAAACATATAAGCATAATATTATTATTAATAAAAAATAACGAGATATAAATTATAAACATAAAGGTAATGACAATATAATAATTTTCTATAAGAATAATAAACTAATATATTTTAGTATATTTTCATAAATATAAATAATTCATTAAGATATAGAAATAAATAAAATGTATGAAATTGACATTTTAAGAATAGACAAGCTTAGTTGGATTTGATTGTTTAAAAATAGAGAATCGTGGTGATAACATATTATGAAAAATAAACAAAAGAACAAGAATAAGAACAATAATAAGAATGTAGAAGAGAGAGTTTTTTATTGTCTTCTT
>CANXYC010523329.1:0-11576 GCA_948193065.1 Aleurites moluccanus | reverse complement strand
AGAACTAATTCAAATAACATGCATAAATACCAATTTCATGCATAAATATATATAAACATAACAATATAAAGAAATTAAAAATCTCCCCCCGAAGATCTCTATATGGATTTGGTTCAGGCTAAGCTGAGGTGTTACAACTTCTTAATGAACTTCTCAGCTAGGTCTCTCAAATCCATCATCACCCTTCTATCTAAGTCATAATATCAACGGACAACAGCCCCAGTCATGGACAGGACAAAGATAGTGATTTAGGCCTTAGTTATTCATGTGACCCTATAATAGTGGCATACTGCCTTAGATGCACCCTTGGATCACTGGTTCCATCAAATTTTTGTAAATCAAGGATCTTGAATCTTGGAGGGTGGTCCTCTCCCGTAGTGATATGCAGCTCTTCAATGTTATAAACTCCATCCACACTAGGTACTCTTAAGCATGGTTTGCATCTTTTCCATTTGCTTTGATATATTCTCATATCCTTTATGGAATACTTCATTCTTTCCTGCCTTTCCTATCTCATGGTCTAATTCATTATCATAGTCATCATTGACATCCACCATCTTATTAGCATTAAGATCCTTTGTATCATTCATATTGTTACTTGCCTCTTAAGTTGTATATTTAACGTTGGTTAGTCGTGGAAGTACTTGTTCCAATGCTTCATACAAACAAGTCTTAAGAATAGCTCTAAATTCCTCATCCAGCACTTTCTTGATTGCACATTTGAGTTGCTCTAGCTCTTTTCTTTCATAAATCATTTTAGTAATTACTTCATTGTGTTCGACTTCGAGATCAAAAGATAAATTCTTTTGTACAATGCTATCTCTTGTGGACGGGCTAGGCAAGGGCTTGGAGATCCTATCAAATAAGGGAGTCCAATCCAATTTCTTGCAAATCTTAGTCAAATCAAGGGTTCCTTCCTCGACTTTCCTTTCCAATCTTCCTATTTCTCTCTGCCTTATTCTTGTTTTCTCTTACCCAGTGTTTTCTATGGCTATAAAGTTAAGTATTATCTATTGATACATGAATGTATGAATGCATGCCCAAAACTAATGTCTTGTATTTTCATTCGTCTAATCCTTAAGACCTTATCACTCATGATTTCATCAATTTAGTTTGAAAAGAAACAGAGTGGCCTTGTTATACTTGCTTGACTTACTTATGTTCAAATATTCAGAGTTGAAGGAAGAGGATGAATACATATTCAATTTGGATTATAAGAATTTTTTATTATAGTTTTTTTTTTCAAGATTCGAGCTATTGTTCTAACAAGATAACTGATTTGACTATTATTCAATCTTCATCTTCTTCTAGAACTCCTTCTTCCTAGTCTTCCTCATCCTTATCCTCTCTATTTTCTTCATTTCCCCACTAGATATAGCCTAACCATGTCACTTATGAATGATTCTGCCTCAGCTAATACCCTATTCTTCTGCTCTTCATACTTAGCAAATAAATGTTCATAGCGAAGATGAGATTCAAAAAGACGACTTTCATCATGAAAATCAAATAGATGGCCTTTTTCCTCATACCAATCTTCAATATCTCAGTCCTCTAATACTTGATTTTCAAAGTTATATTCAGTTTCAATGTCATAACCTTCCAAATCAATCTCCTCTTTCTCTATTATTTGAATCTTATATGGTGGACTATCCCCTTCCCTCTCTCTTTGAAGGAACAAGTGACATAGACATAGGCTTAGATAATTTTGAAAATATGATCCTAAATGGTTGCATAAAGTTCGTGAATTAGATTTGCACATGATGCTATGAACACTTAATTTTGCATTTCATTGTGTATACTTAGACTTTCGCATGTTCCAAAGTAAGCACCAGATCATTAGTGGAGCAACCAGGCATCCCTGAACCTTCGAAGCACCTTTAGAACATAGTCGAACTCATATTTGACAGAATGGAACCTGCCACGGACCCAAAAGATGAAAAAATAGCTTGAAACGCTTGAGCCCACGCCTAACACGCCTGCTGCCGCCAGCCTTTGCTCCTTATGCCACCAACTCTGTCTAGCGCATCCTCCAGCCCTCCGCACGGCACGCCCAGATATGTCCGATGGAAAATTACCATTTTTTCCTTTTTCCCCTATAAATACCCCATCCTCTTTTATTTCTCAACAACCTTTGCTTGAGTAGAATTTTCCTCAATAAAACTCTATCTTCTCCCTCCAAGCTAATTTCTATTATTTTTCAAATGGTTTAACTCTCTTTGAGTCTAAACCAATTTCTCTAACTCTCTTTAAGTTTAGAGAAATCAAAAACTGACATTGGCCAATAGAGCCCTAAATTAATCCTCTTTGGGTTAATTTAGAAGACAAGCATCCGACATAATTCCACCACTTTTTAAACCAAAACTAGAACTCCAGTCCTAAAAGACTATCTAACCTCCTCTGACTCAAAAGCTCAAAGGAATGTATAATTAGACTTCCCAAATTAGACTTATTATCATGAATTAGACCCCCAATCATACCAAAACAAACTTTTAAACCGAAATCAGACGAAAAACCCTTTGCAAGAATGGCAAACTATGCAGATTTTAATTCTCATTTAAATGGAATACGTAGGCATGCTTTTCAATTAAGTATCAAATCCAAAACCCTAAAATCCTTTTTTCCTTTACACTTATTTTAAATCATTCATTTTGGAGAATTTGTGATTGACCTAGAACCCATAAGGGCTAGAGTTAATATCTCTGATTTATATTGAGGAATTTGTGATTAACCTAGAACCCATAAGGGTTTGAGTTAATATCCTCAATTATTATTGATGTAATTATTTAAATTCTTTACTGCCTTTTGATTTACTTACTGCTCTCACATCCACATAAATGCAATGCAATTAAGTTGCTCGTCATGAAAATAACCTTTTAAGTCAGAATTAATTAAAAGTCAAGTATAATTTCTTAAACCGAAAACCTAGTCCCTAAATGCAACTCGGTTTGAAGGTCTTTTGCATTTTATTCTTGTGCAATTAATCTGGAGTCAATTTTTGGGTTTTTTTTTCTTATATTTTCCCATAAATAAAAAATTCAAGGTGGCAACTCCCCGAAACAGATTTCAAAACCGAAATGAAACAAAAACAGAAAATATGATAAACAGAGAATCAATCAATTACGTCATCTCAACACAGAAAAGGCAATGAAGCACGCGATGTGAGATCAGACCCCAAATGAGCATTTTGATTCCTCGAACGGATTGGAGTGGCGCTCGAGCGAGGCTTCACAGTTTGCAACTCCACTGGAGACTTGTCATTTTTTAAAAATAAAAAAAGGACTACAGATTGGTTTGAAAAATAAATATTTTCAAAGAAATTTGAAACTTAACTTTCAAATTAAATTTGAATTTGCATTGCATGCATCACTACAAGGACTCTTTGTCCACTACCAGTTACAAATTTCAGTCTGTATAGCGAGTAGCATTGATCTGACAACCCTCTTTACATATGTTAAGAGATAGCGAAAACATCCAACCCGTGACGAATCCTTAATCATTTTAAGATGTAAAGGGTATGCAGTACTGTTGGACCCATGCGAGACTCTTTGTTTCACATGTGGTTAGGTATATCATTGCTCCAGTGTGACGAGACACTTTTTATCTAAGCCACCTAGCCTTCATGTAATTTGACTTTAGAACTTGACCCTGGGGCCCATGAACAATAACAAATCATATGTCATTTTCATGAAACGGATTTTCCCACACATTCATGTGTACATGCATACATGTGTCCATATATAGACCATACCCCCGTAGATTTATGGATCAAAGACCCAAGTGTATGTAGTCAAACCCTAAACAATCTCTAAACCGAGAAAACCCCAAATAATTAAACACTTATCCAAAAGTTATACATACTCGACTTGTACCCCAAAACTGACCAGTAAAATCTATCAAATAGTGAAACCAACCTACTTACCCCAAAATAGTGAAACCGACCTACTTATCTAAAAATCGTGTACTTGATCATACATTGAAACAAATAAACTGACCCATTTACCCGAAAACCATATAGTGAAACTGATCCACTAAACATAAAATCATATACCCAACTAAACTATGAACCTGACCCATTATACAGAAAATCATATACCCGACCTAAATAGTGAAACTAACCTATCAACTCGAAAGACCGTATGCATCAGACCAATACCTCAAACTGTGAACCCCACACACTATAATTGTATATATCAGACCTGTACCATGAATCTGACCCATAGATTTGTATAATGAAATTGACCTATGCAAACCAAACATGTATCCCTTATGATAAAACTGACCTACTTATCCCAAAATCATATTAGTTGTAAATATACCCCACCAAATTATAAATTATACCCACCGACCTAGAAGAATCCTTTTTCTCAAAAGTCGTGCATAACAAACCCATACCCTTTTTTCAGTGAATCTGACCTACCACTGTACACATCAGACACACACCATTTATAATGAATCCAACCCACCGACTTTAAAACTGAGAAATTCAAACATGTACCCCTTACAATGAATCTGACCCATCGACCTTAAAATCGTGCACATCATACTCGTACCCTTTATAGTGAATCCGACCTACTTACCTCAAAACTATGTCCAAACAAAACTGGCCCAAAATCCCAAAGTTTTACCCAAGGCCCAAAATCAGAAATGGCCCAAAAACCAAAAACTGTCAAAACCGAGATCTAAATGAAGAAATTTGGTTAAAATACGACATCAATCATCGCTAGAGTCGATGAGTCTTATTCGTTTTGATGCTTCCCATAGGACTAGGCTCAAGTCAAGCCCATATCTCAACAATGTCGGTGACCCATTACTTTGACTTTGACCTTTCTGCATGGTCAAACCACTTCGTAAATTTCAAAGCTTGTGTGTCCGCATCAATTTGACACCTAATATACCCTCGAAACCTAAAACCATTTAGCTTCAAAATTCCTCAAGAGCCCAAATCCAATTTGGCCCAACAAAAAAGGCTTAAGACCTAAACAAATATGGACCTAAACCATGAGCCCAAAACAGAGATTGCTTTCTCCCAAAACCTAAACAGAGATAGCCTTTTCCCAAAACCTAAACGTAGATGGTTTTTACCCTAGGGAATCATTTTCCTTCAAATTTTGCATATTGATCTTCATTTCTATACCTTGATACCTAGAACAAAGTTAGGTTTCCTTTCTCAACAAACAACCTAGGACAGAGTTAGGTTTCCATTTTTTTTTACAGAGTTAGGTGTCCTTTTTCATACACTAACCATCTTTTTGGTTTCACCTATAAGGTACCAATGAACAACTCGACTGATTAGGTTGTCGTACTTCTCACCCCTCTCTTCAAGAAGCAAGAGGAAAAATTCAAAGCCATGCTTGACTCTACCTTGAGTGCTTAACATATCTTTAATAAAGCCTTGGTTGAACAATAAAATGGCTTTAACAAAGTCTTAGCTGCTCAACAAGCTTATTTTTATAAAGCCCTAAGTGCTCAACAAACCCTTTTTCATAATGTAATGACCTACTTGACCAAATCCTTGGATAATATGAAGGAATCCATGGATCATATTAGGTTAAAATCAAGTGGTCCAAGTACCATATCCATTATTGATGTTACCAGCACTATCCTACAACCAAGCACAAACACTAATTCTTCTCTGTCCTCGAATCTTTTTCAAGGTAGGGAAAATCATATCCATGCACCCATAAGGAAATCTTGGAAGTACAACACCACTATGTTGGAGCATAACCATATAGTAGAGAAAAGGCATAAGCAGAATAATGCCTCCACTTTTATTACTGTAGCCTCAGCTGAATAAAAGAACAAGGAAGTAGCAACCATTGTTAACCGACAACATTTGAAGCTGCAAAGGAGAAAATTCAGCGAGTTAGGTATGCTTCTGAGCCTAGACTTCAAGAAAGCCAATGAATTGAAGCTGATCACGTCTTTAGAACCAAAGGCACCTCCTAAACCTCTATCCAAATACTATAATGCCGATGAACATTGTGAATACCATAAGAGAGCTGGTGACGTAGTGGAAGCCTTCTAAGAGTCTGTTGATTCTATAATGAATAACAGACTAATAGGCATCAAAGTTCGTTGATTCAAAAGAATACCGAAAATTGGAAGAAACAACTTTCACATAGAAACGTTATTTTAATTCAATCAAAAGTTACCTCAACCCTAAGGTTTACATAACTATATATAGGAAATAACTTTCAGAAAAACCTAGGAGCCTAAAATGGTAATTTGTTCCCAAAAGGAAACAAATCACCAGATTTATATAAATAAGAAAATAAATCAAAATTAACCTAAATAGAGAAACAAATAAAAAATAATATAATACCTTACATAGCGCCTAAAAATAAGTTTCCTATTAAAAATAATTAAGGAAAATAAAAATACCAAAAATATACAAATACAAATATGAAAAATACCAAATCTTGTTAGTCTCCATCAACGTAACAGAAGCCTTCTAAGAGTCTGTTAATTATAGAATGAATACCAGACTAATAGGCAATAAAGTTCATTGATTCAAAAGAATACTGAAAATTGGAAAAAACAACTTTCACACAGAAAGGTTATTTTAATTCAATCAAAAACTACCTCAACCCTAAGGTTTACATAACTATATATAGAAAATAACTTTCAGAAAATCCTAAGAGCCTTATATAGTAATTTTTTCCCAAAAGGAAACAAATCACTAGATTTACATAAATAAGAAAATAAATCAAAACTAACTTAAATAGAGAAACAAATCAAAACTAATATAATACTTTAAATATCGCTTAAAAATAAGTTTCCTACCAAAAGTAATTAAGGAAAATAAAATACCAAAAATAGACAAATACAAATATGGAAAATACCAAATCTTGTTGGTCTCCATCAGCTGGGCACAAAGCAGATGTGTGCAAAAGCTTGAGGCACAAAATCTGGAACCTCATTGAAAATGGGGACATCTTTCCCCCCTGCCTAGCCAGAATCCAACATTCCCACTGATCTTTAGACTATTATAGAATCTCGCAAATCCAAAATAGAGGGTTGCGAGCCAATTAAATTAGGATTAGGAAGAAGACATGGAAGACTACTCTCAAGTCTCCATGATAGGAAGTGGAGTAGAAACATACCCTAAAAAGCTCATCCGACCATACTTGGTTGAACCAGACAATTGGCGTTCTGAGAAGAATCCCAATCCTTATGCCAAGCCTCCTTATCAGTCCATACTCCTAGTCAGAATCTAAACCTGAGTCAGTGTCTAAGTCAATTAAGTCTTGTCAAGTCTGAGTCTGAGACAGAATTTGAACCTGAGTCAGAATCCAAGTCAATTGAGTCTTTTTCCTCTTAGTTTAATTTTGAGTTTGTAATGAATTCTCCTGGTCTATAACTAGTGATGATGGAATCTTTGTCAATACAGAAGAATTTGATATTTTATGGCAAATGCATGTGTTTTCATTTATTCATGAATCCAATATGAATGAGATATAAAAAAAGGGCAAATAATCAATTGATCTTGACACAGATGACAAAACATATACATTACATCATCAAATTTTGATAACATAGCTTTGTGCATGGTAATCAAAGAATTCATGGATTGTTTCGTATGGGAACCTAAAGACATGATGGACATTGATTTAAGCATAGCAGTTCGCATAATTTTGATTTACGAGCATGCAAAATCTATCAAGTAGAAATCGAAAATACTCCAAGCATAACGGTCTTTAAAAGTCAAAGAGGAAGTAGCGAAGCTGCTAGAAAATGAGTTCATCAAGCCTGTCACATATCCTTCATGGTTAGCCAATATAGTACCGGTTACAAACAGGGATGAAAAAGTGAGTGTATGTGCGGACTATAGATATTTAAATAAGGCTTGTCCCAAGGATGACTTCTTTTTGCCCCACATTGACTTACTGGTTGATCGCATGACAAGATCTAAAGTAATCTCTTTGACTGACTAGTATACGGGCTATAATTTGATTCAAGTCAACCCTCTTGAAAAAAAAAAGCTTATTGGGGCACCTATTGTTACAGACTCTTCCTTTTAGGCTGAAGAATGCCGGGACAACTAAGTCAGAACGAAGAACCTTAAGGCAATTAGTTGGTAACTTCATTCTGAATGGATATGTACTCTACAAAAGGACTTGGATCAATGGATGAAGCTCAGCAGATCATGAATTGGGTTTACGGAGGTAAAGAGGGTCACACTTTTAGGAAGAAGTAGTAAGCCTGCTAAAAAGATAACAAATCCAACATCATCAATCTTCCCTTTATCGTCCTCATGCTAACAGTGTAGTGGAAGTAGCCAACAAAACTATCAAGACCATTCTGTAAAAAGTGATCGCCAGTAATAAAAGATGGCACGAATACTTACCATTCATTCTGTGGGGGTATCGAACTTTCATCCATATGCCAATAAGGGAAACTCCCTACTCCCTAGAATACAAAATGTAAGCGGTACTGCCCATTAAGATGCGAGTCTGATCTGCAAGGGTCATACGACAAAAGCCAACTTGATGGATCAAGGGCTATCATGATCAATTGAATACTATGAATAAAAAAAATGATGGATTTAGAGGCATCAACAGAGATTAGCCCACCATTTCAATAAGAAAGTAACTAACAGAGGGTTGGAAGAAGGCAAATTGGTGTTAAATGAAATGAAAACTCCCATCATGACCCAAGAAGCAAGTTCAGACCCAATTACACCAACCCATCTGTGCTAAAAAATATTTTATCTAGTAGAGGGGCCATACTTATGAATCTAGACAGAAATGATCAACTGAAAAGATCTTTATATAATTTTCACCTGCTTGTAATTTGACCATGCATTGTACAAATAAGAATTATGTGGACCTGATTCTCAAAAAATAAAAAGAAAAAAGAACAAAAATGGAGATATGTAGGTAACCCTCTTTGGATGTGGTATGATATGTGTTATTTTAGTAGTATTTTTAGGTTACTTTAAATATATTTTATTATGATTTTATTTTATTTTGTGAATATTTGATATGATTTTATTTAGTTTTGAAGTTTAAAATTAAATTGAAGAAATGAAGATATTTAGTTCAAAAATCAAATAAATTTGAAGAAGATTTGCTTTCAAAAATCGGTAACTATTTTTTGGACAGATTCGAACCGATTTTTAGCCAAGGCACCCGATTTTTGGATTAAAGAGATAGACTAAAAACCTGGTACTCAATTTTTGAGTTCACTTGACACGATTTTTGAAAAGTGACTCGGTTTTTAATGGTTTTTAGGCAAAAATTGATATTTAACTTTGAGAACTTAATTTTCTTTAAGAGTTGAAAAGTGAAAAATTTTCTAAAAAGTCTAAAGAGGAAAATCTTCATGAAAATCAAGGAAGAACTTCAAATTGATGGGCTAGCAATCCAAATCAAAATTTGGTGAATAAAGAAAATTTTTCATTCTTAACTCCATTTGTCTTTATTTAATTTAATTATTTAGCAATGTTGAACTACTATATTAATTCAATAAAGATTTCAATTTATGTTTCAACTATGTTTGGCTAAATTACTTATTCTGGAATTTAGATGTAATCAATTGTTAATTTTATGATTCAACTATGATTGAGTGATTATCTTGTGCATAAATTGAATTGGTTAAATTATTGATTTCGGATTATAAATGTTTGATAATTGGATAATATTAGACATTATCTAAAAATAACATATGATGGATCGAGAGATAAAATATAGTATTAGTTAATCAAATTAATAACTTAAGTGATCGAGTTGCCAAGAGATTGGAACATACTTTAGGAGGTTAGAAATTGCTAAAGAACTTAATGGGCTTATATTAATTAAATGATCACGAGAGTAGACATGAAATTAATGTAGGTATTTTATAGTTGCTTTAGAGAGATTACAATAATTTAGAGCAGTTAATTCATTATCTTGGTATTTCGGATAATCAATCATGAGCTGGAATAATAAAAGATTAATTGACGGAATCTAAATTCTAGGTTTGTTAAAAATATTTCAATCTTCAAAACTCAAAATTACGTTGTTTTTGATTTCCAATATTGCTTTTATTTTTATTTCAACAGTTAAATTTAATTTCGTCTAAATAATTGAGAATTATTTAATTTTGGTACTTGACCATGCCTCTCTGTGCGACACAACACTCACTTACATACTATTACTTACATGAACAATTCGTATACTTGTGAAACACCCAACAAGTTTTGGGCGCCGTTACCACGGAGGCGAACATTTTGTGTCAATATCAATACAAAATATATTATTTATTAATTTAGACATTTATTTAGTTTTTAATATTTCTTGCTTAATTGGGATTCAGATTGCAGAGTTTTATGCGAAGATCTGGTTCAGCGGACCTTGAACCATTGAACTATAAATTGAGAAGTTGTGCAAAAAGAATCAGAAGGAAGCAAGATTAAGGAAGCAACAAGAAAGAAATATAGCAAAATTGAGAAGAGCAACTGAAGCATCAGCAGTGATGGCGGTGGCCGCAGAAGTGAATGGACAAGGGAATGGGGTACAACATGATATACATGAACCTCCAGTTCATATTCAATCACAAGCCCGGACCTTTAGAGACTACGTATAGTCAAACTTGAATAGGGCATAACCAAGCATAGCCAGACCGGCTATCAATAATAATAACTTCAAGTTGGACCATACACTCATCAACATAGTGTCCAACAAGAAATTTGGAGGGGGTCCACTGGAGGATCCGAATGCTCACATCTCCAATTTTGTGGAGTTATGCAACATAGTCAAGATAAATGGCCTATCAAATGAAGCCATAAGGATGATGTTGTTCTCTTTTTCTTTAAGAGATCAAGCAAAAAATTGGTTAAATAAACACATAGAAAACTACTTCACTAATTGGAGGATACTTGTTTAAGCTTTTCTGACTAAGTATTTTCCACTTGGGAAAATGCTTAGATTTAAGAATGACATACTCATTTTCGGACAGCTTGAAGAATAATCCTTTTATGATGCAACGTTATAAGTACAAGTCAAATCTTGAGGATATTATGGCAAGTTTGGCCAACTTAATGTCAGATTTCATAAACAGAACCGACTCAATACTTCAAAATTAAACATCAACAATAAAAAATGTAAAAGTGCAAATGGGTTAACTGGCCAATATTATATCCAACAGAAGTCATGGTTCACTACCCAGTAACACAGAAGTGACCCAAAGGAGCAATGTAAGGCCATCATGTTAAAAAGTAGAAAACAATTAGGAGAAGAAGAACCTAAGAAAGTACAGTCTAAGGACGAATCTCCTAGTAATATGGTCGAGAAAGAGAAGAAAGAGGAGGTGCATACAACACTGAAGATTCAACCTTATGTTCCACCAATTCCATTTCCTTAAAGATTGAAGAAGCACAAATTGGACAAGCAGTATGAAATTTTTTTGGAGATTTTCAAGCAACTTCACATCAACATCCCTTTCGCAGAGGCCCTTTGTCACAGCCCAACTTAGGAGCCATGACGGTCCTAGGGTACGGGTGATGCTATTGCTACCAATACCACGAAGAACCCATTAAATAAACTATATGGCATGCATACACAAATAAGCTTAGCACAGCTTAAGCAAAACAATTA
>CANXYC010523202.1:0-18392 GCA_948193065.1 Aleurites moluccanus | reverse complement strand
CCCGACACCGCCAGATTCCGGAAAAGTTTCAAATTTACTTTCTAACTGTGTTTCTAAAATTATTTCCCATCAATTCAAGACTAATGGACCACATACTGAGAAAAATTTCATGCATTTATGTTATAGCTTTCTAGGGTATTACACTGACTAGGGCTACTATCGGTGCATTTGGGGGCTAAGTGGATAAATTGTATAAAAGGTGAGTCCTTATGTATAATCATGCATGATTTGCATTATATATGCTATAATATTTCATTTGAGCCAATAAAATAGAGTTTGATACCCAAAAACCCAAACGGTGCAAATTAGCTCGTAAATAAGCCCGCCGAAATGATCAAAAATGACCTAAACTTTATCGGTCCATAAAATGAAATCTAGAAAGCCAATTGGATCACCATTTGGCCCAATCATCTAGTCTTGATCTAAGCTTCGAAATGGTACCTCATGGTCCATCTAATTCCTTTGGTAACCTAGTTAACCATAAACCACTCAAAAATCTCAAAACGAGCCCATAACGGCGAGTGCCAGTTACGGCAACGCAACTGGGCCCCGCCGGGTATTTTTTTGACATCTTCCATATTTGTTCCATTATTTTTTATATATGTATATATGATCATTCTATAACTATATAGGTTCTATTTGTGCTATATTTAATGGTTATATAAAGACATAACTATATGATATTAAAACAGGACTACATCGATGGGTGTGTAAAATTCCATCGACCGTGTGCACACCTGTGTTAATTAAGTTAACCCTTGCTGGAGAGGGTGTAATATTCTCTAGTATTCATAAATTGACCATGCTAGGAAGGGTGTAATATTCCTTAGTCGTAAAGGTTGATCCCCTTTGCGTGTAGTGAATTAAGCACTTGATTATCGTGCCTATTACAAACAATGCAATTGTACTTGAATATGACTCAATCCTGTTATATCATATGTGCGTTGACTTGTATATTGAATATTGATATGAATACTCATATGATTATTGATACAGATACTTGTTATTATGTATTGATTCCACAGGCCATATAAGGGCAACTATTGGTATTATAGCATCTACTGCATTTTTATACATATAGATTCACTGAGTATTTTTATACTCACCCCTTTTAGTGATTATCATTTTCAAGTCAGCTGTGAGGCCTGAATTCCATAGGCACATCCTATTCTTGTCGTGGAATTGTGATACTTGAATCATGTAAATTCCAGTTCCAAAGATATATGTAAATATTTGTATAGTATAGAGGTTCCATGGTACTGTAAATTAAGTAATGGCATGTATATATGTGTTTGCATCTTATGAATTTGCATATGAGTTATACTATGGAGATATATACATATGTGATGATATAAATGGATATGATTTTGTATACAGATATTTATGTTGAGTTGATATTGGAGATCCAGAGGGATCCTTGAATTGAGATAGATGTTGAAGTATTTAGTGGAAGTATTTATTTGTATGTTTTTCAGCTGGGCATAATCCTTATATAAAGGAGATGCTGCCTAAATTTTCATAGAATTGTCAAGCCATATTGAGCTTATTATTGAATTACATGCCATATAGTACAGTTATTTGGGTTCTTCGTGGTACTGGAAGTATAAACAACACCCGTACCCTAGGACCGTCGCGGCTCCCAAGTTGGGTCTTGACAAAGGTGGTATCATAGCTAAAGGTTTATATAACCTATAGTGTTTGCATACAAGTAGTAATAGAAGTACCATGGAATCTAGGGTATTCATATATAGTCAAAATGACAAGTCTTCATCATTGTTTGAAATTCTGCGTACCTATGATCTAAACATTCTTTTATATGTTGATTTGTACAGTGTGTTAAGATGTCAGAGAGGAGAACTAGGCGAGCCAGGCCTATTGAGGGGAATGAGTATCATGAGTCTAGTGAGAAAGCAGAGGTTGCTTCTAATGCATATGCTATGTGGGGATCTCAGACTGAGCCATCTAGGTCTCGGAGATGCACAGAGTCTGATTCTATGGGTGAGACACCCTGGAGACAGGAAATATAGGAAATGAAACAGGAAATATTATAGACTATCCGGGCTCATTTAGCAACACAGCCTGCAGTGGTATAGCCACCACCACCTCTAGTACAACCAGTGGTACAGCCTACAGTGCCACCAGTACCCTAGAGAGAGCCAGCAGTGTTACAGAGGGGTAGAGTTCAGAGGGTTATACCAGAGGGTAGTGTATCTATTGGGGAGTTCATAAGATTCAGACTGCCTGCATTTACAGGAGAGTATGATACAGACCCTAGTGACTTCATTGACAAGGTTGACAGGATAGTCTGGACATTGCCTTGTTCTGAGGCAAGGATTATAAAGCTGGTGGGATTGTTACTTGAGGTAGATGCTGCTACCTGTTCCACAGAGCACATTGATGAGAACATTCACAATGATGATCTAATGACATGGGCAAAATTTAAACAGAGGATGATGGATGAGTTCTTAACAAAGGGTCTAAGGGAGAGCAACATTGTAAAATTTGAATAGCTGAGACAGGGGAACATGTCTGTCCTAAAATATGCCAGAGAGTTCAGACGGCTGAGCAAGTACGCCAGAAGAATTGCTCCTACTGAAGATGATCTTATTAGGTGATTCAGGAGAGGTTTGCATGCTACTTTGCATAATATCTTACTGGCTATGGAGTTTACTTTTCTGAGTAGGGAAAGCAGCCCAGATGGAGGCAAAATACAAAAAAGAAAGGTCTGATAGGGAGCAGAAGAAGAGAGGAAGAGAGTATCGGAGGCTAGGGGAGGGGATATCCCAGTCTTTTACATCTAGACCTCCTTCCAGGCCAGTACAGTCATTTCCACCTCCCAGTCAGAGGCAGGACTTGAGCAGAGGTATGAGTATGAGGCCTCATATTTCTAGTTATTTTAGAGGTCCTGTTAGACCAGTTCAAACATCATCAACAGTACCTATATGTGTTCAGTGTGGGAGGAGACATTTTGGGACATGTCATCTTAGATTAGGAGCATGCCTTAAATGTGGACAGTTTGGGCACTTTTACAGAGATTGCCCTATGCCTAGAGCTACACAGCCTTCAGAGGTAGGATCTTCCCAACCATCAGTGTAGATGGGTAGGGGGAGCACAGGTAGAGGCAGACCAGCAGGACATAGTCCGATAATGGGACAGTCAGCCGCTGGTAGAGGTTAGGGGCGAGTCTTTGCAGTGACACAGCAGCAGACCCAAGGATCACATGACACAGTTATAGGTATGATTTTTGTCCATAACATAATGGCTTATATGTTATTTGATTCGGGTGCAACCCATTCCTTTATATCACCTATTTTTGCCTTGAAATTGGGGTTGGGTAGAAAACCTTTATATGTACCCTTAGAAATAGCCACACCAATAGGAGATAAAGTTATAGTAGAGCATAAGTATGATGTTAGTGACATGAGAATCTGTGATAGATCCTTATCTGCTGAGCTGATTGAGTTACCTGTGTTGAAATTTGATATTATCCTGGGTATGAATTGGTTGACTGGTTATAAAGCTACCATTGATTGTGCATTAAAGAGAATAAAGTTTAGACCCAATGGATAGGAAAAGTTCATTTTTCAGGGGGAGGTTAACAGTCACATATCTGGGTTAGTGTCTACAGTACAGGCAGAGAGATTAATGAGAAAGGGGTGTATTGCTTACCTGGCAACAGTGGTTAATACTGCAGGGATATCCAAAGAGTTAGAATAGATTCCAGTGGTAAAGGAATTCATAGATGTATTCCCAGATGATCTTCAAGGACTGCCACCAGAGAAGGAGATCGAATTTGAGATTGAGGTATACCCTAGTACGAACCCCATATCTATTCCACCATACCGGATGGCACCACCAGAGCTGAAAGAATTGAAAAAGCAGTTATAGGAGTTGTGTGACAAGAACTTCATTCGGCCCAGTAGTTCACCCTAGGGAGCACCAATGCTATTTGTAAAGAAAAAGGATGGGACACTGAGAATCTGTATTGATTATAGGCAATTGAATAAGGTGACAGTGAAAAATAAGTATCCTTTGCCTAGGATTGATGACCTGTTTTACCAGTTACAGGGAGCTTGTTTCTTCTCAAAGATTGATCTGAGGTCAGGGTACCATCAGTTGTGGATCAAAGGTGAACACATTGCAAAGATTGCTTTTAGAACACGGTATGGGCACTATGAGTTTTTAGTTCTACCATTCGGATTGACAAATGCTTCGGCAGCCTTTTTGGATATGATGAATAGGGTATTCAGGCTATTTCTGGATAAATTTATTATTGTCTTCATTGATGACATTTTAGTGTATTCCAGGAGTAGAGATGAACATGAGGAGCATCTCAGAATCACATTGCAGTTATTAAGAGATCATCAGCTGTATGCAAAGTTCTCAAAATGTGAATTCTGGTTGACAGAGGTAATATTTTTAGGGCATGTTGTTAGCAGAGATGGGATAAAGGTGGATCCACATAAAGTAGAAGCAGTTGCTAATTGGCCACATCCCACCACAGTTACTGAGATCAGGAGTTTCCTGGGTATGGTAGGATATTATCACCGATTTGTAAAAGACTTTTCCAGAATAGCTGCACCAATGACAAAGTTGACCCGAAAATAGGTGAAGTTCCAGTGGAATGATGAATGTGAAAAGAGTTTCAAGACTCTTAAGACCTATTTGACCATTGCACTAGTGTTGACACTTCCTACCGAGGCAGGCAGTTTTGCTATATACTGAGATGTTTCGAGGATTGGCTTGGGTTGTGTATTGATGCAGGATAGCAAAGTGATTGCTTATACTTCCCGCCAATTGAAGAAACATGAGGTGAACTATCCCACCCATGATTTAGAAATGGCAGCAGTGATCTTTGCTCTAAAGATATGGAGGCATTATCTATATGGGGTGAGATGTGAGATTTATACTGATCATAAAATTCTCCAATACATCCTGCAGCAAAAATAACTGAATTTGAGGCAGAGGAGATGGGTTGAATTGTTAAAAGACTACGACTGCCAGATTCTATATCACCCTGGGAAAGCAAATGTGGTAGCAGATGCCCTTAGTAGAAAATCAATGGGAAGCTTATCCTATGTAGCTGCTACAGAGAGACCACTGGTACAGGAATAGCGGGAGTTAATGGATGATGGTTTGATTTTGGACTTGGAATTACAGGGGCAGGAAATAGTATTGATAGCCCAGTTCCAGGTGAAGTCATTGCTTATTGATGAGATAAAGAACTCCCAGGATGAGGATCCACAGTGTGTAAAGATTAAAGACTTGGTCCAAAGTGGTAAAGCTCCCGACTTTGCTATTGAGGGAGATGTGTTAAAATGTAAGGGACGATTGTGTGCTTCTGATGTTAAAGGGTATAGAGAGAAGATTATGAAGGAGATTCATTACTCTCCTTATACAGTCCATCCAGGGGTGACAAAGATGTACCATAATCTGAAAGAACTTTACTAGTGGCCAAACATGAAAGGTTATGTAGCAAAGTTTGTTTCAAAGTGTTTAGCCTGTCAGCAGGTGAAATTTGAACATCAAAAACCTTCAGGCTTGCTTCAAGAGATTCAGCTACCAAAATGGAAATGGGACCAAGTGACAATGGATTTTGTAGTGGGTTTGCCCAGAATACAGAAAGGGTATGACTCAGTATGGTTGATAATGGACAGATTTACAAAGTCAGCTCACTTATTAGAGGTAAAGACAACTTATACAGCTGCACAGTATGCCCAGCTCTACGTGGATAAGATTGTAAGATTGCATGGGGTTCCATCAGTGATCATATCTGATAGAGGTACTCAATTCACCTCTAAGTTTTGGCAGAAATTCCAAGAGGCATTGGGAACTACATTGCATTTCAGCACAGCATTCCATCCTCAGACAGATGGACAGTTAGAGAGGACTATTCAGACACTAGAGGACATGTTGAGATTGTGTATACTGGACTTAAAAGGCAGTTGGGATCATTTTCTACCCCTGACAAAGTTTGCTTACAACAACAGTTACCATTCTACTATTGGAATGGCACCATATGAGGCTCTTTATGGTAGGAAATGCAGATCACTAATATGTTGGGTGGAACCAGGTGAGAAACAGTTAGAGGAGCCAGATCTTATCAGAGAAGCAATTGAGAAAGTCCCTATCATACAGGAACGAATAAAGACTACTTTTAGCAGGCAGAAGAGCTATGCAGATCCGAAGAGAAAGGATGTACAATTTACAGTGGGTGATCATGTGTTCTTAAAGATCTCTCCTATGAAAGGAGTGATGAGATTTGGGAAGAAAGGAAAATTGTCACCTAGGTACATTGGACTATTTGAGATCTTGGATCTGGTAGGACATGTTTCTTACAGATTAGCTCTTCCACCGAATATGGGGCATGTGCATCCAGTATTCCATATTTTCATACTACTGAAATATGTGCCAGATCCATCCCATGTGTTGCCACCCTAGGAAATTGAAATTGATGAGTCATTGTCATATGATAATGTCCCGGTATAGATTGTGGACAGTAAGATCAGACAACTTAGGAACAAGAGCATTCCTATGGTTAAAGTATTGTGGCATAACAGAAATATAGAGGAATGCACTTGGGAAAGTGAAGCTGTGATGAGGCATAGATATCCCCACCTATTTGATGAGTCAGGTTATTTTTCCACCCTATAGCCTTACAGTAAATTCGGGGATGAATTTATTTGTAGGGGGGTAGAATGTAACACCTCAGCTTTAACCTAACATGAACCTTAAAAGGGAAACTTATGAGAAAATTTTTCCTTTCTTTTGAACTTGTTAATATTATGTATTTATGCACGAAATTGATAGTTATGCATGTTATATGAGTTGATTTTATGCATAGAAATTGTTTAAAGGCTGTTAGGACAAAATCGGGTGATTTTGAGTTTTTGGTGAACTAGGGGCAAAATGGTCATTTCACACCCCCATCAATTTTTTATGGAATTAACATTATATTTGAAGGTAGAAAAGAATTTAACGGCATGAAAATGATATTATTAAGTTTATTTGAATAATTGTTGGAGAATTAAACCCGGTTGAAAATAGTTCCCAGTAAACTGCTCAATTGAGGTGCTTGAGGTGCTTCTTTTGAACTAAGGCTATTTTGGTCTTTTCCTTTGCAATATGGAATTATATAGTGTATGCAACCTTATGGAATCATTTTAGGCTTGATTAAATCTAACCATTGGATGAAAAGATGAAGAAATGAATGGTTGGATGGCTAGGTTTCACCATAAGTACCATAAACTCAAAGTATAGGATCGTGCCTTTGATATTTAGGCTTGATTTTTCCCACCCCTTCATTTTTGTTCTTCATCTTCATCATTCACCAACCAAACTCTCTCTCTCCTCCATTTATAAATTTCGGCCACCATTGATCCATACCATTTCTTATTATTTTCTTTCAATCTTTGATGGAAACATGTTAATTCCATCATCCTAAACACAAATATAACCATAGATTCAAAGGAAAAACTTGAAAAAGTGACAAATTAATTCATAGAAGATTTTGAAGAACTTTTGGTAAGCTGTTGATTTTGGAATTCTTTTGATTCAATTATGTTTGTAAGATGTTCCTTGATGTTTATTAGTGATCAAAACATGTTTTGAATGGTTAGAATTCAAAAACTTGGATTGAAACCTAATAGGAAGAACTTTGAATCCAAGTATTGTTTTGATGAATTATTTGGTTCAAATATTATTTATTTGATGTGTATAGCATGAATTAGTGGTTAAATGATTGAAATAATATCATTTGGAAGGAAACCTAGAATGGTCGAACCAAATAGCTTGAACAAAGGTGTTTGATTTTGGTGTTTAATAGGTTTAAAAGGCTTGAATGATATGTAATTAATGTATTTAACATGAATTGATGGTTAAATGTTGGAAAGGAATTCATTTGGAGAAAAACTTGTTTTGGCCAAAATGATGAAGTATGAATGATGCTTTGTGTTTTGATATTTAATAGGTTTAAATGCCTAAATGTAATACATTTGATGTTTATATATGTTATTTGATGGAATGGCATTGAAAAATAAATGAATGAATGGAATGAATTCCATTCAAGTTGGTCAATATGGACTTTGTTAGTTTAAGGTGTTAGGCTAATGTGATTAATAAAGTAAGTTTTGAATATGGTTAAGTGTTGAAAATGATGGAAATGTATAAGTTTAAATGTGTGAAAGATGATTGATTTGAGTACTTGAAAGATAAGTTTGAATATGGTGTATGTTTAATATAAAATGATGAACCAAGTGTATAAGAGTTGTTATTTTGTTATATAAGTGATGAATATGTATAATGTGAGTTAAATGTGGTGATAAATATGTATTATTGTATAAAGGTATGGAAATAGTATGATTTGTGCAAAGTGAGGTTTATAAGGTATAATGTGTATACCTTATGTGATTTGGTGTGTTTTGATGTTTGTTTATGTAAATTATGTAATTTGTAATGTTATAAAGTCTTACCGGAGTGTTATATGTAAAAATAGGTGAACCGTTGAAAACTCTAACTCGGAGTGTCGGACGACAGACCGACTAGGGCTACTGTAGGTGCATTTGGGGGCTAAGTGGATAAATTGTGTAAAAGGTGAGTCCTTATGTATAATCATGCATGATTTGCATTATATATGCTATAATATTTTATTTGAGCCAATAAAATAGAGTTTGATACCTAAAAATCCAAACAGTGTAAATTGGCTCTTAAATAAGCCCGCCGAAACGATAAAAAATGACCTAAATTTTGCCGGTCTATAAAATGAAATCCAGAAAGCCAATTGGACCACCACTTGGCCCAATCATTTAGTCTTGACATATGCTTCGAAACTGTACCTCATGGTCCATCTAATTCCTTTGGTAACCTAGTTAACTAGAAACCACTCAAAAATCCCAAAACGGACCCGTAACGGCGAGTGCCAGTCGAGGCAACGCGGCGGGCATTTTTTTGACATCTTCCAGATTTATTTCATTATTCTTTATATATGTATATATGATCATTCTACAACTATATAAGTTATATTTGTGCTATATTTAATGGTTATATAAAGACACAACCATATGATATTAAAACAGGATTACAATGATGAGTAGTGTAAAATTTCATCGACTGTGTGCACACTGGTATTAATTAAGTTGACCCTTGTTGGAGAGGGTGTAATATTCTCTAGTATTCATAAATTGACCCATGCTAGGGAGAGTATAATATTCCTTAGTCGTAAAGACTGATCACCTTTGCGTGTAGTGAATTAAGCACTTGATTATCGTGCCTATTACAAACAATGCTATTGTACTTGAATATGACTCAATCCTGTTATATCATATGTGCGTTGACTTGTATATTGAATATTGATATGAATACTCATATGATTATTGATACAAATACTTGTTACTTCCTTTACTTGTTGTTATATATTGATTCTACAGGCCATATAAAGGCAACTATTGGTAATATAGCATCTATTGTATTTTTATACATATGAATTCACTGAGTATTTTTATACTCACCCCTTCAGTGGTTATCATTTTCAGGTCAACTGTGAGGCCCGAATTTCATAGGCACCTCCTATTCTCGCTGTGGAATTGTGATACTTGAATCATGTAAATTCCAGTTCCAAAGATATATGTAAATATTTGTATAGTATAGAGGTTTCATGGTACTATAAATTAAGTAATGGCATGTATATATGTATGTTTGCATCTTATGAATTTGCATATGAGTTATACTATGGAGATATATACATATGTGATGATATGAATGGATATGATCTGGTATACAGATGTTTATGTTGAGTTGATATTGGAGATCCAGAGGGATCCTTGAATTGAGATAGATGTTGAAGTATATAGTGGAAGTGTTTATTTGTATATTTTTCAGTTGGGCATAATCCTTATATAAAGGAGATGCTGCCCAAATTTTCATAGAATTATCAAGTCATATTGAGCTTGTTATTGAATTGCATGCCATATAGCACAGTTATTTGGGTTTTTCGTGGTACTGGTAGCATAAGCAACACCCGTACCCTAGGACCGTCACGGCTCCCAAGTTGGGTCGTGACAGTTGTGACTAAAGTTGATTTATTTATTATTTGATGCATAGTTATGAGGGAGAAAATTAACACTGGTTATTAGATTATAAACCACCTAAACTATGAAATAATGGCAAGAGGATATATTTGTATAGAAAATATTGTCACTATTTTGACTAATTCTCTTGATAGGAATTTTAATATTGAAAATTGTTCCATGATAAAAATCCCTAGTGATAATATTTATGATATACAATGTTTGATAAAGATGGACATGTCTAGTGTTTAAAGATGGACATTCATACCAATAGCTTAGAACTCTTGACTAAGGAAGCCTTCTCCTAAAAGAGCTAGAATTGAGGCCAAATAAAAGGAAGAAACGAAATCTAATGAGGGCAGTGCAATAGGACTTATATCTAATTGAGCATCCATAATAGCAAGGATTGACGCATTAAAGGAGAGGATGCTAGAGTCCCTAAACATAATCATGCAACTTCTTCATGGAAAAGATTGATTTGCTCTATTTTTATTTATCTTAGCATTAATAATATTAGAACTTGTTATTTTTATTTTTAGTTTTATTTGTGTAACAATTTTAATTTTTGGCATTTATTTTTAATTACTAGAACAATTATAGTTTGATTTAAAATTTTATTTCTTATTTTAATGTTTGCTATTAAAATTCATCATGATTAGTATCAATTATTGAGACTTATATTTTAGTTGAATTATCATGAAAATTGGGTTGTTTTATAATTGATTGCTATTATGACTAATTTTAATACATTTTTATTTTTAAATGTATATGTGATTTAATTGTTTGAATATTTCACTTACCTAATGCTTAATTCTATTTGAGCTACTTTTTCTTGAAATTAGCTAATAAAAATGTCTTCTCATCTAAAATATTGTAAGTTAAATATTCCTCCCTTTTATTTAATATGTATTAAATATTTTTCTTCATTCACATTAAGAACAATGTGAAATTTTAAATATAGGGAAAGGACTAAATAAAGTTTTTTTTTTTTTTTCTTTATTTATTTAAGTTATTTTGCTTAAAATAATTTTTTTTTAAATTAAATGCGTAGTTTATGAAAAAATTTTGAATTATGAAATATAAACTTGTGAAATAGTATAGTTTTGATATGATTATGATTAATAATTTATCTCTTATTGGTTATATAATTGATATTTAAGTTTTAAAATTATAATTTTATATGGTGATTTTGCCCTTCTTTTATGTGATTTTTGAGTCTATTTTTAAATTGATAAAAATATTCAATCTTATCATTGTTGAGTGTTAACTATCATGTTCAAATTATTTTAAAACTTGCTTATGAATACTTTTTTTAGATCACATAAATATAACAATTTTGAATTTTGAAAATGATAAGGGAAAATTAGGGTTAACCATTTAGCTTAAAAAACTTACCTTTCTAAATTCTATTACATGAACCCCTTTGAGCTATTTATTGCATATCTATTTCTTTGAAAAATACCTCTATATGAGCTAGCTATTAAAATATCATCTTCACTTCCCTTAGAGTTTAAGAACATTTTAATGATATATGAGAGTATTTAATAAGTGTGAGGGAAAATCTATGTATAGGTCGTAATTTGAGTTATTTGGAAGAATTAAGTATATTTAATTTTGTATTTATGCCTTGTATGTTTTGTAAAATTATAAAGACTTGTGAGAAGTGCAACTGAAAGAAAAAGAATGCAAAATAATATATATATATATATATATATATATATATATATATATATATATATATTGAAAGAAAAAGAATGCAAAATAATATATATATATATATATAGTTGCAATAAAAAAAAAATAATTTATATAGTTTCTTAATATTAAGGCATAAAGGGTTAAGATTATGTTTTGAATTTTGAGATTAAAAAAGATAAGTGAGCTTAAATTATTATTTTTAATTTGTATTTATTGTTGAAATGTTCTTAAATCTTTTAAGCATATCTTTATTCTTAATTTCTACTCTTTTATCTAAATCTTATTACAACCAAATGAAAAAAACCTTCAGATTTAAAATTTGAAATTGTGATTCCGTGGTGAAAATTAGATGAATAAGCAAGCTTATGTTTATAATGATAAATGTTTTAGTTTTGAGTGTTTTAAATTTCAAATCTCTAAACAATTGAGAGAATGTGAGGTTTTAGAAAATTGATTTTTACTCTCCATATTAAATTATTATTTTTTAATTTTGATGCCTGTATGAATTATTTTTATATAATTATATTGAGTACTTGATATTTTACTTGTATTTTATTCTAAATTTTTGAATTATTTTAAAGATAGGTATGTTTTTTATTTTAGTTTGCTTGCAGATAAGCAATAGCTTAATTGTGGGAAAATTAAACTACACATTTTTATCATTGTTTATCTTCAATATTTTCATAATATTTAAAGTATTTTTATTTAGTTTTTATAATTATTAAGTAATATTTTTAATAAATTAAAGTTAATAAACTGGCCTTAGTTTTCTATGTTTTTTATTTTATTTTGCAGGTATTTTTATTAAATTATTAGTTCAAGGAGAACAAGCCTAAACTGAAAGTCTGAGCCCATCAAATAAGCTAGGAAAGCCCAAACATAGCCAAGCCGTGAGGGGCCATAAATTGAAAAGGCCTTATGGGCCTACGAAACCAACAAGCCCGTGAGGGCATGCCACTCACACCCCTGCAGTCCCATTCAAGCTTGTGTGGGCTTGTTCCCCTCTTGGCCTCTCATGCCCTTATAGCCCAACAAGCCCACCTAGCCCATATTCCCTTCACACCCGTGCCATCATCTTCACAAGCTCGTGCATGCTAAAAGCCGAAAGCCCTCAAGCCTGTCTCAAATTCCACAAGCTCGTGACCCTTTTTAAACCTTCACGCCCTTACAAAACCAACACACCGGTGCAGCACTTGCTCAGAACACCCCACCCTGTGCAGCCTTCCATGCAAGCCCGTGAAGCCCTAGAACATATAAGAGCCTCTTTAAAGCTAAATGGTGCAGTTTGAGGTGCGATTATAGAATTTAAACATATTCAAATTTTAAGGCAAATAAGGAAGAATTTATGGGATATAATTTGCCAACATACAAACTGAATTGGTGAAACAAATAAAGGGATTGAGTCTTTTTTCCAAATAAAAATTTCACAGAAGCTTAAAGGCTGGCATCATTTTCATCATTGTATCTTATCTTCGGTTCTTAGTTCTAGTATTCATTTTTTCTTAGTTTTCATTTCTGTTATTTTTAAGGCTAATAAACAATAGTTGATTTTTGTTTATTTCTATTGTATTTCTCTATTATCATTGAGGTATTCTAGGTGATCATACCTAATTGTATCTCATTCTCCATTTTGTAAATTATAAAGATTAATTGCAATTTTTTGTTATTTAGTTTATGTATTGAATCAATTTCCGATTGGAGTATTGTGGTCGAAAGTATCAATTTAGAATTGAACTACTTTGAAATAAGATTTTTTTTCCCTTAAACTCTTTATTTATTTAATTTTATTTATTAGATGATGATAAGTATAATTGAATTGAGTAATGTGTTTATGGTTATTGATTCAATTATGAATTAAATTTTATTTTCTAGAGGATTTAATTGAACTAATTAGGTGATGCATAGTAGAGTTTATATCTTGATGCCTTGAATTGAATCAATTTATTAGTTTGTGCTTAATCCAGATTATGAGTGGTTGACAAATATTCCTATACCAATTTTTAACCAAGAAGACTTGGAGTATTAATTTAAATCAAGAAAGAAAATAATTAATTATTTAAATACAGTAAATCAAGAACGTAGTCTTAATTTAAATTAAGATTTTCTTTAATTTGATAAATCAAATTAAATTCTTACTAGTTAAATATAATTCCCTTGCATGCTAAACCTAATTAAGAAAATTAATGAACCTAGATTCCATTCTCATATTTTACCTGGAATTTTAAAATTGTTATTAGTTTCCTGTATCAATTTTTGTTTTGTTTTGTTTTTCTTTAATTCTCAGTATTGCTCACTTTCTCACTTGGTTCATGCAATTAATTACTCACTCTCTCTCCCACTCAAGTCACTAATTTCTTTGACCTTTTTCTTTAAAATTAATTGCTCTTTAATTTTTCTTACAACAAACCTCAAAACCTTAATTATAATGATTAGGATTTTATTTTATTTTCATTTTTTTTAAACAGTAACAACTCTCAATTACATTTACAATGACCAACCCTTCTAAGGTAGAGATAATTTTGAGTGTCCTTATTACTAAACCTACAACTACCTCATGTACTTGCAAGTATAACTATAACCTTATTTATTTTAGGACGATCAATTGAGCACTCAACTACGTAGTCATGCTATGCTACGCTAAGACATTATTCATGATTTATGGTCTAAGAGTGAAATATGAATTTTATAATTAATAGAAAAAAGGATTTTCTCATTCTCATTACTAATTAGACATGAATTTAGAATGTCACGCACTATAAAATATTTGCTAATCGAAGCTAAAATTATTGCCATAATAATTAATTAAAATATTTAATTAATTTATTAGTGATAATAGGATCAGACTTGTGATTAAATTTGCAAAGTCCCTTGCATGTCCTGAATTTTGATATAGATTAGGTTCTTGTCAATTAATTTTTAATTTTTATGAGATATAAATGAGAAAGACTAAATTGAAAAAGGCTTTGGACTAATTTGGTCTTACATATGATGTGAGCCCAATCCATATGTGATGTGGAAGATAACATTTGGGTTTGATGGTTGTGTTAGGCTGAGTATTTGCATATTTGTGTGGAGAAAACACATTAAGGGTCAAACGTGTAAAATTCATTAGTATCTTCATAGGCTATAAGAACATGATTTGATTGGTTGCCCAATACAAAATGCATGTACGGTTAGTGGAAGACAAGAATGACTTCAAGTCGTTCTTGTCATCTCCTATATCTTCAATTCATACCATGTGATAGTGGAAAGTGTGAAGACTATATATAACTAAGAGTAAAAAAGCTAATGAGTTGTTGGAGCTTAATAGATAGAGAAAAGATTATGAGAAGAAAGTGAAGTGTTCATTTATTTTCTAAACCATAATTTGCATGTAGAGAATTCTTTATGAGAGATCAAACTACTTGTGAATCATCTCTACTGGAGTTTTAGTCTAGAGCAACAAGGAACCTTACCATCAAAGAAGTTTAGGAGTAGTTTTTGCATCACTTCTGACCAACACATAAGTGATTTCAAGGACATTCTAAGTACCATTAATGAAGCTAGCTATAGATAAAATAGAGGCTTCACACTTGGAGAGCTCCAAAAAGAATTACAAAAGTAGTTTATAAGTTATAAGAGGTATTATGATTACCCCACTTCTTATTCTTCTTACATGCGTCTTGCACACTAATTAATTGATTAACTTGATTATGGTCAATGGGCCTATCCATAATCCCAGGCAAGGCAAAATTTTAAAGTGTTTGGAATTTTGCCCCTCCCAATCCCTTCCATAGAATTAATTTGATCGAAATGCTTTCAATTGCTACTCAATGAAAAGTTGGTATAAGAAGAGCATGGAAAGGAATGCTCAAGTTCCTATCCAGTAAGTTAACCAGTTGTGAAAGACCTTGCAAGTGCCACCAAAGGTTAAAGATTTTCTTTGGAGAGCATATAGCAAAGATTTTCTTATGAGCATATAGCAATTGTTTGCCAACTAGGTACTTTTTACTAGAAACATGTGCCTATTTATGTTGGTTGCCTGGTGTGTAATGAGACTACAGAGATTGCCTATCACTTATTCATTGACTACCATTTTTCTAGAAGCTTCTAGTCACTCTCGAGTTACAGACTCACACACTACCATGATGTCATAATAATAGATTGGGTGACTTGTGCCCTCTGAAGCTACAAGGAAGTAGGAAACTTTGTTGCCATGTTACTATACGCTATATGGTGTAATAGAAAAACGATATTATATGGAGAAATAAGAGAAAACCTGAAAATCAGTTGTAAGAGAAAACCTGAAAATCAGTTGTTCATAATCCTTACAACTATTTCTTTCAATGGCAACAAGCTCAATTGGGAAGATAAAATACAAGCAATTTAAGCTTAGCCAAAATGGCAAGTTTCACATATTAAAAGCTAGAAATGTAATGTAGATGCAACACTTATCAATCAAGATGGTAAGTTGGGTTATGGATATATAATTCGGGACTTAACATGAACAATGATTACAGCATGTAATGGATTTATGAAAGGTCCCTTGGATCCTGGCACAACTGAGGCTATAAGCTATAGAGAGGCACTGGGCTGGATTAAACCACAATGTCTCTAACGTGTTGGTGCTGAATCAGGTGTTCTGCAGGCTGTTCTTGCAGTAATAAGCAAAGTGACAAACCAATCCTATTTTGATTAAGTTATAAATGATTGCAAATTATTACTTGAGTGTTTAACTAATTGTTCTCTTTCTTATATAAGGAGATCAGCGAACCGAGCAGCTCATTCTCTAGCAAGAGTAGCTGGTTCTTATCTTCCACTTCATAATTAATTGTACTGGAAATGAATTTGAGTTAATAAATCTTCATTTTCTAATTAAAGAAAAATCCTTCTTTCTTGTTTTCTTCCTTAAAAAATAAAATGCTAAATAAGGTGGATAATAATTTTCTCCTTAATTGTTCTTCATTCTTAATTTTTTCTTCATTATACTAGTAGTCATGCATAATGTAAAAAAAGTTGTACCATATAGTCGTATCCGTAATAGTTCACGGAAATCCAAATTTATTGGATGGCAACTTTAGATCATCCAAACCCTGAAAATTTTAAATAAAATAAAATAAAAATAGAGAAAAAAAAAAGAAAGAAAGAAAGAAAAAGAAAGAATACTTTAAATTGCCTAATAATGCCCGTCCCTTTATCTCCATCTGTCACTCACAGAAAATACCGAATTGCCCAACCTTTTGAACTCCAAAGCATCTCCTTCACTTTGGATCAAGGAAAAGGTGAATATATGTACAGGTCCTTAACATTTTTTAAATTTGTATGCTGACCCTTATTTTCAATTGTGCATTAGTGACTTCATGAACTTTTAAATCTAAGAATATTAAGAAATTATTTAATAAAAAAGAGAAATTTATTAATAGTTTCTAATAAAAAAAAAAACTATCATTCTTCTATAAAAGAAAAAAAAATTCTCAATACATAAAATATGAAAAATTCATAGAACTAAAAATATATTTTCATTTTCTTATATTTCAATAAACTTATCTATTTTTTATAATTATACAATAATTGAATTCGAATTTATAATTTCACAATATTAGATAATTTCATTATCATTAAGTAGAATTTAAGTATTAATTTTTTATTTTATTTTATATTTTAATAAATTTAACTTTGAAATTTAAATTTAATATTTTATAATAATACAAATGACTCCGATATTATTAAACTAAAAACTTATCATCAATAATTATTTTTATTTTTTTTTAAATACCTTCAACTAAATTTACTTATTTATGTTACTTGTACACTTATAAGCCCTTAATCTTATTTATGTAAATTGAAAAAGTTCATAGGGTTAATTAATAGCAGATCGTTAAAAAATAGGGCCCGAAATGAGTTTCCTAAAAATAAATTCATTATATGGTCCTATTAATTACATTAATCCTCTAAAACACTAAAAGTATTAAAAGATACCCCTAGTCAATGCCGGCCTTTAACATCGAAAACCCCCAACAAGGCCACAGACAAAAAGAAGAACTTTCTGTTTCATTTCTTTCCTTCATCTTTCAAACCAAGAGAAACACCATATTATTACCATAAATATCATCATTAAAATCTTCCCTTATGACCCTTTAACTTAATTTATTGCGTCAAATATGAAAAATGTTTCAAGAAACAAGTTCTTGCTATGTTTCCGACCAATCGTTGACATGGATGATCAACTACTGCTCGACTCAAGAACAGTTGGTAATGGGTCCAATACTCAACCTTCAACAATTGTTGGTACCGGAAAGAAAGAGGAAGCGAAGAATAATTCAAGGTCCAATAACTCTTCTTTGCTCTTGAATGATAATAATAATAGATGCTCATCATCAAGAAGTTCAGCTGAAAATTCATTGATTTTTCACTCTCCTACAAGAAAGACATCCTTCTTTCGAGCAATCAAAGCTGTTTTGTTTGAAATTATATTGGTAAGTTTTAACAAATTTCTATTTTTCTACCTATTATTATTTTTTATTTATTATAATCAAAGACGATTCTAATACCACTAGCTATAACTCTTTTCCATATCAACGCATTATTGGTGCCCTTAAAAGATCTCTATATATATATATATATATATATATATATATATATATATATATA
>CANXYC010523133.1:0-15124 GCA_948193065.1 Aleurites moluccanus | reverse complement strand
GAGGGATCTGTTGATTGGAGTTGGATGAGTTTGTTATTAGAAGTGTTATATTATATGTTTTTAGCCAAGGCATGCTCCTTAAATAGAGGAGATGCTGCCCATTTTTATTTGTATTGCTTAAGCTATATTAAGCTTATTTGTGTATGCTTGCCATATAGTTTTATTTATGGGTTCTTCGTGGTATTGGTAGCATAAGCATCACTCGTACCCTAGGACCGTCATGGCTCCTAAGTTGGGCTGTGACACTAAAGATGCAGTTACAGGAGTTATTGGATAGTGGATTTATTAGACCGAGCAGTTCTCCATGGGGTGCTTCAATTTTGTTTGTGAGAAATAAGTATGGTTCATTGAGAATGTGCATCGATTATAGACAGCTGAACAATATGACAGTGAAGAACAAATATCCGTTGCCACAGATTGATGATCTATTTGATTAGTTATGGGGTGCCAATCATTTCTCTAAGATTGACTTGAGATCTGGGTATCACCAGTTGAGAATCAAGAAGGGTGATGTGCCCAAGACTGCTTTCAAGACCCGGTATAGACATTATGAGTTTCTAGTGTTGCCATTCGGGTTGACTAATGCACCTGCTGCATTTATGGATTTGATGAATAGGGTGTTTAGGCCCTTCTTGGATAAGTTTGTCATAGTGTTCATTGATGGCATTCTTATCTATTCCAGGAGTGAGCATACAGAGCATCTAACGATTATATTGCAGACACAAGCATCAGTTGTATGCTAAGTTGTCTAAATTCCAGTTCTGGTTAACCGAAGTGTGTTTCCTTAGTCATGTGATTATTGAGGAGGGTATTATGGTAGATCTTCAGAAGGTTGAAGCAGTTGCAAATTGGCCTCAGCCTTCTAGTGTTTCAGAGATTCCTAGTTTCCTTGGTTTGGCAGGATACTACATGAGGTTTATGAAGGATTTTTCCAGAATTGCAGCTCCATTGACTAAGCTGACTCAAAAGCAGGAGAGATATCTGTGGACGAATGAGTGTGAGAGCAGTTTGTAGACTTTGAAGTCTTGCCTCCTTAGTGCTCCAGTATTAGCATTGCCATCAGAGGATGAGAAGTATATAGTGTATTGTGATGCTTCTCGAATTGGATTGGGATGTGTTTTGATGCAGCATCGGAGGGTGATTACCTATAGTTCTCGACAGTTAAAGAAGCATGAGGGAAAATATCCGACACATGATTTAGAGATGGCAATTATAGTGTTTGCATTAAAGATATGGAGGCATTATTTGTATGGATCTAGATGCGAGATATATACTAATCATAAGAGTTTGCATTATATACTTCAGCAGAAGGATCTGAACCTCCAACAGCACAGATGGGTTGAGTTGCTAAAGGATTATGATTGTGAGATCCTTTACCAACCAAGCAAAGCTAATGTAGTAGCTGATGCATTGAGCCGGAAATCTATGGGCAGTCTAGCTCACATCTTGATTGTCAGGAGACCTTTGATTCATGAGATGTATGAGTTAGCTGTTATGGGTGTAGAGTTGGATTTGGGATCCCTGGATTGAAACTGGGAACTAGGATCTGATAGCCCAGTTTCGGGTTAGACCATTATTGATTGATAACATTAAGGTGGCACAGGATAGAGATCCTTATCTGTTAAAGCTAAAGGGTGATGTTCTGAATGGTAAGGCAGCAGAGTTTACAGTAGAGAATGGTGTATTGAAATGTGGGAGACAAATATATGTACGTGACATTGATGGTCTACGAGACCAGAATATGAGAGAGGCTAATTATTCCTCATATAGTGTACATCATGGGATTACCAAGATGTACCATGATCTGAGAGATGTGTATTGGTGGTCTGGCATGAAGAGGAATGTAGCTCGATTTGTCTCTATATGTTTAGCCTGTCAGCAGGCTAAGTTTGAGCATCAGAAGTCGTCTGCCTTGCTTCAGAAGATTGAGTTGCCTGAGTGGTAATGAGACCATATTACTATGGATTTTTTGGTCAGTTTACCGAGGACTACACGGGGTTATGACTCCATATGGGTTATTATAGATCGATTGACAAAGTCTACTCATTTCCTGGAAGTTAAGACTACTTACTTTGCAGCTTAGTATGCACAGTTGTATGTGGACAAGATAGTTCAGCTTTATGGAGTGCCAGTGATGATTATATCGGATAGCGGTATGCAGTTTACCTCTCGATTTTGGTAGAAGTTACAGGAAGCTATGGGTACCCAGTTGAGATTCAGTACAGCTTTCCATCCACAGACCAATGGACAATCAGAGAGGACCATCTAGACTTTGTAGGATATGTTAAGATTATGTGTTCTGGATTTCAAGGGTAACTGGGATCAGTATCTACCACTGATTGAGTTTTCCTACAACAACAGTTACCATTCTTCTATTAGAATGGCTCCATATGAAGCACTGTATGGTAGAAAATGCAGATCTCCAGTGTGTTGGGTGGAACCAGGAGAGAAACAGATATAGGGACCAGAATTGATAAAGGAAATGATGGAAAAGGTTCCTATCATTAGAGATCAGATGAAGACCGCTTTCAGCAGATAAAAGAGTTATGTTGATCCAAAATGGAAGGATTTGCATTTTGCAGTTGGAGACCATGTCTTTCTTAAGATCTTACCGATAAGGGGTGTTATGAGATTTGGGAGGAAATAGAAGTTGTCACCAAGATTTGTAGGCCCATTTGAGATACTTGATAGGTTGGCAATGTGGCCTACAGATTGGCTCTTCCACCTAGTTTGAGTCATGTTCATCCAGTGTTCCATATTTTCATGCTAAGGAAATATGTGTATGATCCATCACATATATTGGAGGTGCAGGATTTTGGGATTAATGAAGACATGTCATTTGAGGAGCAACCAGTAGAAATTGTAGACAAACAAGTCAGACAATTGAGGAACAAAGAAATCCCAATGGTTAAAGTGCTATGGAGGAATCAGCTGATAGAAAAGTGTACGTGGGAAAGCAAGCAGGACATGAGGGACAAATATCCCTTTCTGTTCCATCAGTGATGTATATAGATGTATGTATATGTATGTGTGTATTTAAATTCGAGGATGATTTTTTTTTTAAATGAGGGTAGAATGTAATACCCTGTATATATGTATAACATGTTTTTGTGAAATAAATTCTTAGTATATGGATTAAAATTAACGAAATGGCTAATGATAATTTTAAAAATTCAATTAGAGCGAAAACGAGAAATTTTTTTGAAAATTATCGGTATCGATATAGCTGCAACAAAAATAGTAGTACGGTCGACGGATGAATTTCTGAATTTGGATTGAGGGTAATGATAATGTATATTCATGTGTGAATACAGTAAAAAGAAAGAGGTAAAAATGTTTAAGAACACTGATAAAGTAAATGATGGCAAAATCGTAAATAAAGGAAACTTTAGGGATATAGTGGAATTTTGATAGTCTGAATTTCAGAATGGCTCTGAAACTATTTTTATTAATTAATATTAATAAAAATAAGATGTTTGACTATTCACTTTAAAATCTAATTCCTGATGGAATTATCAGAATGAATTACCGAGCGAAAAAATACCTAAAGTAAATTAAGGAAAGTTGGAGGACTAAAAGTGAAATCTATCATTTTTGTCTTACTATATAAGCATGCCTTAGGAAAAATTTTTCTCTATTTGGTGTTCTTCCCATTGGTGTCTTCTTCTTCCAATTTTCAATTGATTTTGCTTTGATTTTGTGACGAAAAATTGATGGAAACTTAAAACAAACACCATACAAACCTTTATCCATCAATTTAAGATATAGAAATTCAAGGAAATTCAAGAACACCATCAAAGGGAATTTCAGCCATTTTGAGGATTTTGGGTAAGTTGTTTATTTGTTGGTTTTTATGGTTTAATTAGGTTAATTAGGTGTTAGTAGGATTGGGTAAATGATTTAATTTCACCAATTGATGTATTAAACAATTTTCACCAATTTTCAAACCCTAACGTGAAGTTGTGTGAAGTGATTTTCTATATATGAATTAGGATGTGTAAATTGGCTATATAATAAGTTAATTGGATGTTTATTGGTGTTTAATTGATGTTCATATTGTTGTAGAAAATTCAGTAGGAGAAAGTTGCCGATTTTGCCTATTGTGAGCATTTGAGGAATTGGGTAGCAAGGCAATTTTGCCTAGTGAATTGGAGTGCTAGGTGAGTCTTTTATGCATCAAATTACATGTCTAAATTGTTAGAATGACAATTGAAATCCATATGCAAAATGGCCATTTTGGTTGAACCCTATTTGTATAAAATTCCCAATTTTTGTGCTTTGGTGTTGGACTTATTTTCCATGCCAAATTGATATGTTTGTTGAGGATTACTGAGTTGTGGTTGTTGCCTATAAATTACTTTCTATGTGCATATTTGTTGATAATTGGGGCAATATTAATATTGCAGGAAAACCAAGCTAAAAAATCCGTAGGCCAACCAATTTGAATGTCACCATCGCAAGCGACAATGGCATGCCAATTGCGTCAACTTTTTGGCCGCAAATGACCAAATTATGTTTGTTCTCATTTTTTGTCTTTAGACCTTTGGTCATCGTTTAATCGATTATTATTGATATCTTATTGACTTTAGACTCATTAATTTAATTTCTAATGAGTTATTGATACTTGCCAATGCCATTAGTTGAAATGGTATATATTGATGTGTTTATTGCTTCTATTGATTCCGAGGTGATTTGACAGAGCCGCCATTCCGACAGGGTTGAGTTCATGCTGTCGGCCTTGTGCACATTGTATTGATTGATACCCTATACTAGGAAGGGATATCCTAGTCATAAGTCCTGATCCGTCATATATATATATATATATTGTGATTTGTGTTTGGCACATTTCTATGCTTTTCATGGCTCTATATCTGTCTTTTCGATCTTGTCCATATGATATGTGCTTCATTATTGTGATTGTTTACTTACAGTCATATTCTGTATTTGATTTTGTATTTACAGAGATTCTGAGTAGATTGATCCTTTTTTTTCATCTACCTATTACTTATTGATGTTTCATTATCCATTTTATTGGTCAATACATATTAGATTCACTGAGTATCATATATACTCACCCTCTCACTATTTACCTCTCAGGTACAGAGTAGGAGGCAAATATCCCAGCTCTTTTGGCTCTTTGTGGATTTTGCAGATCTTGTGTCAGTTTAATATTATGAACACTATATTATTTTTGAATGTTCATATCCTAGTTGCTCTATAGGTTTTGTATAGTATAGTTAGAGCATGAACATGTATGTATAGGAATATTGGAGATTATTAATGATATGATTATAGTATTTACAGAATGAATGGCAGAGTGACAGAATGATCAGTGTTATGTGAGTTATTAGTTATATATTTTATTATGTGATTGATGATGGGTATATATACGTTTCCGCTGCGATATTGTGATTGCATTGTAATGATTGATGGGCTCTACGGGGGTTGGTCGCCTCGGCATCTCCTGCACACTAGGACCGTCACGATCCAGAATCAGGTTGTGACAATATCCAGTATTCATTAGGAACATTATGGTACAATGGTTTTCTGTCATGACCCGATTTTGGATCGCGATGGTCTTAGGATGCAAGAGATGCCAATGGATACTAGCACCCGTAGAACCTAATATCACATGCAATATCTATAACCATCAATTAATCAATTTACTTAGTTACTATTCATTCTGCAATTTTGTAAACTATTTGTAATTTTAAGTTGTTGGTTGTAACATCCATTATTACATTAAACACATATATCATAAAATATCCTACATCCATATTCATATCCGAACTAACACATATATACCCCATGAAGCAGCTAGAACATGAACATCAGAATACTGTATTTATGTAATGCCTTAGCAAGTTCTAATATATATATATGCATGATTTAATTCTCAGCATGTGGTTCAAAAGTCTTGAAATGATTGGAAATAATTTTAGAGACACAGTTAGAAAGCGAACTAGTTACTTTTTCGGAAATCGGTGGTGTCGGAAACACTGCATAGAAATTAGCTATTTGGTTAACAGAAGAATTTCTAAATTGGAACAGGGGGTAAAAGATCACCATAATGCATGTGTAATTTTGATAAAAAGAAAGAAGTGAAAAACATTTAGGAACACTGAAAAAGTAACCAATGGCAAAATTATAAATAAAAGAAACTTTAAGGTGAATAGTGAAAGTTGGTTTGTCAGAATTACAAAATGACTCTGAAATCATTTTTATAAATAAGTATAAATTAAAATAAGCTTATTGATTTCCCACTTTGAAATCTAGATCCTGACAGAATTGACAGAATAAATTACAGAATAAGTTAGGGTCAAAACCTAATTACTTAGAAACTTAAGGACCAAAATGTAATTTTCCATATGATTTTAGTATAAAAGCAACACTTAGAAATTTGACCATCATCTTTTTATTTTATTCTTCCTTTGGCCAAACCAATCATTCCCATTTCCCATCCAATTCTTCATCATTTTACTTTGAATTTTTTAGAAAAATTCAAAGAAAAGTTGAGTTTAACCATTAGTCTTCCATCCTCCATCTTTAGATTGCTTAGAAAGCTAAAGGAAATAAAGGAACTTTGGCTAGAAGAATTCAGCCACTTCATCACCAAGAGGTAAGGAATTTTTTTGTTCAACTTTATGGTTTAGTTAGATGATTTTAAGGTTGAATTGAATGGTTTTAGGTTAGATTGCATCAATTGATGCCTAAATTACCTAGCTTGTTTGAAGTTGTATGAAATGGTTTGATGATTTAGTATTAGTTAATGTTAATTGATATTAGAATATGTGAATTGGAGGTTAATAGGCAACTAATTGATGGATTGTTTGGTGTAGAATTCAAGAAATTATCAAGTTGTGCCTATTGCCACCATTGAAGAATTTGGGTAGAAATCAATTTTCCAAAGCATTTGGAAAGTTTAGGTGAGTCTTATATGCATCAAATAACATGTCTAACACCTTATATTGATTATTGGAATTCATATGAAGAAGTGTCATTTTGGCCGAATGAGTGATACTATTCATTGCCTATGTTTTTCTTTGATTTTTGCCTTGAATTCCTATGCCAATTTGACCTATTTTGTGTTGTTTAATATTGGTTATTTGATACCTATTGTATTGTTGCCAATGTGGTTTGTTGTTAATTCAAATGGGCAAGCTAAACTTGCACCTAAACCTAACCAATTGGCTTGCCAAATTGTGCCCACCAAGTGTTTGATTAAATGCCTAGTTTTTTTTTTTTTTTTTTTTTTTTTTTTTTTTTTGTTATTGGCCTATTGCTTTGTATTCCATAGGCCTACCATTTGAATGCCATCATCGCCAATGAAATTGGCGTGCCAATTGGCCTACCATTTTCCTTCGTCGAGCCAACTTTTGTTCCATGTCTTTGTTGATTACCAAACCAATTGTCATTGATTATATATCATCTATAGTAATGCCATTGATCTTATTGATAATTGATTGATTGATATTGAGCTTATTGATATAGAGGATACCATTATTGCATAATGGTGTCCATTGATATGTTGCTTCCTTATATTAATTTTAATGTGGCTTAACAGAGCTATTGCTCTGACAGGGTAGTGGAAAAATACTATCGGCGCTGTGCACATTGTATTAATGATACCCTAGCTGGGAAGGTGTCACGACCCGGTTTCCCGAGCCGCGACGGTCCTAGGGCGCAGGAGATGCCAATGGCGACTAGCACCCATAGAACCCAGTATCACTCGCATCATCTATAACTTCAATATATTATTCATATTCATTAATTACTAATCATTCTATTAACCTACCATACATTCTGAAATGGTTGTAACATCAATTATCACAATGTTATATTAACATATAATATCATCCATATAATAATATCATCATCAGATACATGTTCATTTCCTAGCTAACCCATACAAACCCATGGAGCAGCTAGATAATGAACACCAAAATAAATGTTATACAAAATAGAGTATATGGGTATACATCTGAAAGTCTGTAGCAGAATCCTCAGAGAAATAGAAGTCTAGATTCTACAACTCTAATCTCTCTCCTGAAAGGGGTAAACAATAAACGGGTGAGTATAGATGATACTCAGTGAATTCACATGCATCACAATAAATAATAGGTATCATATAAACAAAGGTATCAATAAATGAAATATCAGTGTACCGAATAAATGTCAAGGTAGAGTAAAGCCAAGTAATCATCATATAGGTTCGGTAATATATATGGAAAGACAGATAATGGGATGGACTATATGAAAAAGAAATCATACAATTTCCAAACAATCAATATCATTGGACCATGTAGGTCACTAGTACATCCATATCAGGGCAATAAGCATTAGGCTGATTAGGCCCTATGGCAAGGATCATAACCCCTCCCAGCTAGGGTACAAATATATAATGTGCACAAGGTCAACAGTATTTCCCCACTCCCCTGTCGAATCAGAAGTTCTACTATAACCATATCAAGGTCAATAACGAGGGATACCATAAGCAATAATGGCATTCAGATTCAATCAATCAATCAATCAGTTCGGTTTCAATCAATACAATATCCATTATCAATAATGGCCATGCCATGTACAATATACAATTATCAATTAAGGGTTTGATATTAAGGATAATTCATAAGACAAAAGTGAGGTTCGGTGATTGAAATGGTAAATATCAATTAAATAAAGTTATATAACATCATACGGATTGGTTTGGCAAGAAAATATAAGCACAAACTCAAGGAAAATTCAAAGGTATCACAAAGGACAAGGTTCGGCCATTTAAGGGTTTTTAACAAAGGTGTCCAATAATCAAATTTAAGCAATTTGATATATCAAATGATGCATGTAAAACTCACCTAAACCTTCCAATAGACAAAACAATAGCCAATTGCAGCAATTTCACCAAAATCCCCAAATTTTGTTTACTTTGAGAATTCAAATTCCACAATATACAATTTCACATCAAATTAATCAACAATTAGTTGTTCACTTACATCCAATTGACTAATTCTATCATCAATTTATAAAACTCATCACTAATTTATCAAATCATATCTTAAAATTTCCAATAAACCCTCAAATTTAGGGATTTCCATAAATTGGTATTAATCTAGGTAAATTAACACTAAACCCATTTATTTCAACGTAAATAATACATAATTAATCAATTAAAACCAACAAATAAACCCTTACCTCAAATGGGTTAAAATGGCTGAAATCTATACTTTAATGCCTCTTGAAATTTCCAGTTCCTTTCCACTAGTTAAGGACGGAAAAACAATGAGTACTGATTATATTTATGATTTCTACGAATTTTCTCCAGAAATGTTGATGAAGAAATCGTGAAATTCGAAGAAGAAGAAGAAGACACAGTATTCAGTCTTTCCTTGGAGAAGAAAAGAGCGACTGAGAATAGAGAAAATGGAAATTATAAGCTAACATGTAAATAACAATCAGTTACTGCCTCTTTAAATAGGCTACTACTTCAGTAAATTCTGCCTCGTTGATTCTCCTCCGCTATTCCAACTCGCAAATGCTAGCTCATAATTGCCAGATCGCCAATCCTAGCTCGCCAATGTCTCTTCGCATTGCCGGCCCACAAATGCTAGCTCGCCAATCCCAGCTCGCCAATGCCTCTTCGCATTGCCGGCCCGCAAATGCTAGCTCGCATATGCCACTTCAAATTTACCGGGTCGCAATCCCAGTTCACTTATGCCGGCCCGTATTTCCACTTTGCATTTCTAGTTTACATTTCCCTCTTCGCATGGCCATCTCGCCTTTGCCTCTTCGCAAGGCCAACTTGCAATTTCTAGCTCGCCAAGCCTACTCGCCAATTCCAGATTGCAAGTGCACTTCATATATTTTAACTCCTAGATTCTTTTGTCACTTAGAAATATAGAGTCTAGGAGTTCAACATATTAATCAATATTATATACAATAATATTTTCCTTGCTCATTCTTTGACTAGATCATTCACTAACATCATCAAAATAAAATGAATAAAAATTTAGACTTATTGCAGGATTTATGAATTAGACCAATTCCATTTAAAATTATATACACACATATAGATACAAAAATGTATATAAAAAAGGCAGGTGTTATATTCTTCCTCCCTTCAATTAAATTCATTCTCGAATTTAAATAATATTTACTTTAAAATTGAAATAGAGATGGACATCTGTTCTGCATCTCCTGCTCGCAACTAGTTCCTCCATAACACTTTAACCATAGGGATCTCTTTGTTTTGAAGCTTTCTGACCTGTCGATCGACAATCACCATAGGTAGCTCCTCATATGACAAATCCTCACTGAGATCCACATCCTGTATCTCCAAAATGTGCGATGGATCTGATACATATCTCTGCAGCATCGATATATGGAAGACTGGATGTACGTGGCTTATACTAGGTGGAAGAGCCAATCTATAGGCCACATTGCCAATCCACTCAAATATCTCAAACGGGCCTATAAATCGTGGTGATAGCTTGCCCCTCTTCCCAAATCTCATAACTTCTCTCATCAATGAGATCTTTAGGAATACATGATCACCAACAGAAAATTGTACATCCTTCCTCTTCGGATCAGTATAACTCTTCTACCTACTGAAGGCAGTCCTCATCCACTCTCTGGTCATAGGAACCTTCTCTATAGCCTCTTTAATTAGTTCTGGTCCCTCTAGCTACTTCTCTCTGGGCTCCACCCAACACACTGGTGATATGCACTTTCTACCATATAGTGCTTCAAATGGAGCCATACCAATTGAAGAGTGATAACTATTATTGTAGGAGAACTCTATCAGTGGTAGATAATAATCCCAACTACCTTTGAAATCTAGAACACATAACCTGAGCATATCCTCTAAGGTCTGGATTGTCCTCTCGGACTGCCCATCAGTCTATAGATGGAAGGCAGTACTAAACCGTAGCTAGATACCCATAGCCTCCTGAAATTTCTGCCAAAACCGAGATGTGAACTATGTACCCCGATCAGATACAATCACCAAAGGAACTACATGAAGACGCATAATTTTATCAACATACAACTGTGCATACTGAGCTGCTGAATAGTTGGTCTTAACCTCTAAAAAGTGTGCAGACTTTGTCAATCGATCCACAATAACCCAAATAGAGTCATACCCCCTGAAAGTCCATGGTAGACCAACTATGAAATCCATGGTAACCTGTTCCCATTTCCACTCTGGCAGCTTTATCTCCTGAAGTAGCCCTCATAGCTTCTGATGCTCAAACTTAACCTGTTGACAGGCTAAGCACTTCGATACAAATTGAGCTACATCATTCTTCATCCCAGGCCACCAATAAACATCTCTGAGATCATGGTACATCTTGGTAATCCCTGGATGTACACTGTAAGCAGAATAGTGTGCCTCTCGCATGATCCGATGCCGTAGCTCATAACAATCCGGTACACAGATACGTTTCCCACATCTCAATATCCCATCATCAATAATGAGCTGTGTCATCTGTCCACTCTGAATCTCTCCCTTCAGCTTCATAAGATAAGGATCTCTGTCCTGGGCCACTTTTATATCATCAATCAATAGTGACCTTACCCGAAATTGGGCTATCAGAGCCTAGTTCAGATCCTGGGAACCCAAATCCAACTCTACCCCACTATATGCCAACTGTCTCAAATCTCGGATCAATGGCCTCTTGCCAATCATAATATGAGCAAGACTACCCATCGATTTCCTACTCAAGGCATCCACTACTATATTGGCCTTCCCTGGGTAATAGAGAATCTCACAGTCATAATCTTTCAGAAGCTCAACCCATCTGTGCTGCCTTAGATTCAGATCCTTCTGCTGAAATATATATTGCAGACTCTTATGATCAGTATATATCTCGCATTTCAATCCATATAGATAATGCCTCCAAATCTTCAAGGCAAAGATAATTGCTGCCATCTCTAGTTCATGAGTAGGATAATTTGCTTCATGCTTATTTAACTGACGAGAAGCATAAGCAATTACCTTACCTATCTGCATCAGAACACACCCTAGGCCATTCCTTAAAGCATCACAATATACCGTAAATTTCTCCTCCTCTACTGGTAATGCCAAAACCGAAGCATTGGTAAGGCAATACTTTAGAGTCTGGAAACTCCGATCACACTCATCTGTCCAGAAATATCGCTCATGTTTCCTCATCAATCTAGTCAAAGGAGCTGCAATATGGGAGAAATCTTTCACAAACCTCCAATAATATCCAGCCATACCTAGAAAGCTACGTATCTCTGAAACACTGGTAGGCTGGGGCCAGTTAGCAACCGCCTTAATCTTCTGAGGATCCACTATAATACCCTCCTTGCAAATGACATGCCCCAAAAAGCACACCTTAGTTAACCAGAACTGACACTTGTATAATTTAGCATATAGCTAGTGTTCCCGAAGTGTCTGTAGCACAATCCTCAAATGCTCCCTATGCTCATCCTCACTCCTGGGATAAATAAGGATGTCATCAATGAAGACGATGACAAACTTATCCAAATAAGACCTGAACACCCTGTTCATCATATCTATGAAAGCCGCTGGAGCATTTGTCAACCCAAAAGGCAATACCATAAACTCATAATGACCATAATGAGTTTTGAAAGCAATCTTGGGTATATCTCCACTCTTAATCTTCAGCTGATGATACCCAGACCTCAAATCAATCTTAGAAAAATGGCTGGCACCCTGCAGCTGATCAAATAAGTCATCAATCCATGGCAATGGATACTTATTCTTTACTGTGACTTTATTCAGCTGCCTATAATCGATACACATCCGCAAAGAGCCCTCTTTCTTTCTCACAAACAAAACCGGTGCACCTCATGGAGAACTTCTAGGTTTGATAAACCGTCTATCCAATAGCTCCTGTAACTGAACCTTCAACTTCTTCAGTTCTGCTGGAGCCATTCTGTAAGGTGGAATGGATATCGGGTTTGTGTCTACATGCACTTCAATCTCAAACTCAATCTCCCTATCAGGGGGCAATCCTGGTAAATCCTCAGGAAAAATATCAGGAAACTCCTGAACCACCGGTATCTGATTCAAACTTACAGAAGACCTCTGTACATCTACTACATGAGCCAAATAGGCTAAACAACCTTTCCCTATCAACCTTCGAGCTTGGATAGCAGATATAAGGTTAACCCAGAACTCTCGAATGTCACCCTAAAACTTAAACTCGTGCTGTCCCTTAGGCTGGAATCTAATCCTCTTCCTATAACAATCTATCACTGCCTGATGCCTAGTCAACCAATCCATACCCAGTATCACATCCAACTCAAGCACAGACAACTCAATCAAGTCAACACGCAAAATACGATCATCAATCTCAACAATGCAATCAGGATAGAAATAGTCAACATCCACAGAATCTCCTATAGGAGTAGCAACAGACAAAGGAATATCTAATAACCTCCTCTCCTTATTCAATTTGGGTGCAAAATGTAGTGACACAAAAGAATAAGTTGCACCTGAATAGAATAAGGCATCTGCAGCCTCATTCTGAACCAGAATAGTACCTGTGACATTATTATCCGATCTCTGAGCATCATGAGTATTGACTGCGAACACTCTACCCTAGCCTCTGCCAGTTGGAGCCTGACTGCCACTGGGAGCCTGACCTCCCCTACCTTTGCCTCTGGCTACTATCTCTCTGCCCACACTCTGGCTGGTATGAACTACTAGCTGAGATACTATGACTAATTGCTACTGATCATCCCTCAATGGACAAGTGCTCATATAATGGCCCTATTGGTCACACTTCAAGCGTGCACCTGTCCTCCTCCAACACTCCCCTCCATGTCTGCTACCACAATTACCACAAACAGAAATGATGGGTGCCTGTGTAACTGATCTAGATGAACTCTGAGAGTACGCAGGTGATGACTACACTACGGGCTGACCCCTACTCTGTAGCATTCTCCTCTTATTACTACCCGTAGATTTCTGCTCAAATCTAGGTATTGGCTCAGCCTGTCTAAGATGGGAACTGCTCTCTCCCCTCTTACTCTGCAACCCTGAGCCACTCTTCCTCTTCTGTTCCCTCTTGGCTCACTTTGTCTTATACTTCTCTTCCATCTGAGTAGCTTTATCTATCACTGTGGTTAGAGAAGTAAACTCTGTGGCAAGAAGGGCATTATGTAATGCAGCATTCAAACCCCTCCTGAACTTACTGATCAAATCTGCCTCTGTGGGTACTAAGTGAGCAGCATATCTACTCAACCGAATGAACTCCTCAGCATACTCCTCAACTGAGCGGTCCCCCTGCTTTAACTGCTCAAATCTCACCAGGTTATGGGTCCTAACACCCTCAGTGATGAACTCATGTATTAGACCTTGGCGAAAATTTGCCCAGGTGGGTGGGTGCTCTCCATATAATATGGTCTCTATATGTCTCAAAAACCATGTCTAGGCTTTCCTTTTAAGTAACAACCCTACCAACTCAACTGATCTGAGCTCATAATAAGGTAGTCTCCTAACTACCTTCTCAACCTCCTTTAGAAAGTCTACAGGATTTGTACCTCGGTCCCCTCGGAACTCTGGTAAGTTTAGCTTCATAAAGCTAAACATGGAGACTCCGCCCTCAGAAATCTCCCTCCTATCACCCTATGTAGATGGCTCCCTCTGAGCCCCCACTGGCTGCATAGGAGCCATTGCCACAACCTCTAGTACCACAGGTGGCTGAACTACCGCAGGAGCAGGTGGTGGCTGTGCTTGCTGCCTCTCTCTCCTCATCTCTACCATCTCTCTCCTAATGGCTTAAAACACAACCTTTAGAGGCAAACCAAAGGGGGTTTTCTTATATGTTTGCATGATATCCGAATGACTCCAAATTTTTCATGGGTCCCTAATTAGGGATTTAAAGGCCACCCAAAAAATTTGAGATGAAATGCACGGTGGGATCTTGGCGAATTGGCCAACCAGCCTTCCAACGGGCCCGTTCTGGCACGCCAACGGGCCAATTCTACCCAGCCGTAGCAAATGGCACTTCCACACAACTCCGAATGACTCCGAAATTCTCATGTAACCCTCATTAGGGATATAAAGTCCACCCAAAAAATTTGACACGAAATGCACGGTGAGACCTTGGATAATTGGCCAACCAGCCCGCCAACG
>CANXYC010523100.1:0-12713 GCA_948193065.1 Aleurites moluccanus | reverse complement strand
AATATGGTTTAATGGTGTTTATAATGCAAAGGTATAAGTTTAGATATGGAAATGGTGTTTGATATAAGTACTTGGAAGGTAAACTTGAAATTTGATGTATGTTTGATATGGAATGTTGAGCTAAGTGTATATAAGTTCTTAATTTGGCTTAATAGTGATGCATATATGAAATGTAAGTCAAATGTGGTAATAGATATGTGTTTGATGCATAAAGGATTGGAAAAAGTGTAAATTGTGCAATGTGAGATCCACAGTGTATACTGTGTATGTTTGATATATTTTGACGTGAATAATATGTTCTGTGATATTTTTACATCTTACTGGAGTGTTATATTTGAAAATAGGTGAACCATCGGGTACTCCAGCTGTGAGTTTCGAGCGACGGGCCGAGTAGGGCTTGTGAACAGTGGTTAGGGGATAAAGTGATCATATTATATTAAAGGTGAGTCTATATGTATAATCATGCATGATTTGCATCATCTATGCTATAATATGTCATTTTAACTGATAAACCAACACTTGTTATCTTACAATACCTATAATGCATTTTGACCCGTAAATAAACCCACCGAAATGGTATAAATTGACCTAAACTTTGTCTGGCTATAAAATGAAACCTAAAAAGCCAATTGAGCCAGCACTTGGCCCATTCTTCTAGTTTTACCCTAAGCTTTAAAATGGTATCTCATGGTCCACATAAATCCATTGATAGCATACTTAACCAGAAACTACTCAAAAATTCTAAAATGGACCCGTAATGGAGAGTCTCAGTTGCGGCAGCACAATTGAGCCCCGCCGGCCATTTTTTTAACTTGACCCAAATTTGCTCTATTATTCATTATGGATATATATATATATATATATATATATATATATATATATATATATATGATTGTTCCACAGCTATAAGAGTTATATTTATGTTATATTGATTGTTATATGGAGACACATTCATATAGTATTATAACAGGGCTACCTCGATGGTGTAGCGGGTAATTCCATCGACCGTGTGCTTACTGGTATTCATTAGACCCTTGTTAGGGAGGGGTGTCATATTCTCTAGCCGTAAGGATTGATCTCTCTTACATATACTAGATTACTGGATTATGCACGATTGTGCTATTATAGTACTGGATTACTGGATTATGCATGTTTGTGCTATTATAGTGCGATTGTATTTTTCACTGGACCCAATCCTATTATATCATATGTGCGTTGACTCGTACACTGGATATTCATATGGATACTTGTTTCACCCTTTACTTGTTATCTTATATTGATTCTACAGGTTATTTGAAAGCAATCATGGTATTATGAACATCTACTGCATTTTATATATATAGATTCACTGAGTATTTTTATACTCACCCCCATAGTTGTTTATGTTTTTCAGGACTACAGTGAGGCTCGAATTCTATTGGCACCTTCTATCCTCGCCCTGGAATTTTACTACTTGAAACATGTAATATTCCAGTCTTAAAAATATATGTAAATATTTGTACAGTATTAGAAATTCCATGGTACTGTAACTTAAATAGGGACATATATGTGTGTGATTGTGTTTCTTATAGTTTTGCATATAAATAATGCTATGGATGTATATAGTATACAGATATGTGTTGAGTTGATATTGGAAGTTGATATGAGTTTTGATGATAAAGCTATATTGGAAGTGTTTATTACTTGTTTTACAGCTGGGTATAGTCATATTTTAGAGGAGATGCTGTCAAAATTGCAGTAGAATTATAAGCTATATTTGAGCTAATTATATGTAATGTTTGTCATATCATATAGATAATTGGGTTCTTCGTGGTACTGGTAGTTTAGGCAACACCCGTACCCTAAGACCGTCGCGGCTCCCAGGTTGGGTCGTGACATGAAAGCTGCCTTGAGTCATGAGAAATCAACCAAATGAGCTTTATGATTCCTAGCAGGTTGGACCAATGCTTGGGCGAGACCTCATAATAACTCGGTCATGGATAAGTAGATATGATGTATATATATCGTCCCAAGTGGTCTCTCATTACAATAAAGCAATATTCAATTGTATTTGGTTCAATAGAAAAGTTCATTTAGCAATAGAATAATAGATTTTCATAATGGACATGATTCCAATAAATAATAAGATTTGACAACAAACAGGTTCCTAATACTAGGTCTCCATGAACCATTACTATAACCATAACAATAATAACATCAATAACAATAATACAATTAGAATGAATATATCAATGTGAAGTGATTAAAAGCAAATCATGATGATTACCATGTATTAACATATTTTATAACTCTCCTAATTTTTGGTATAAAATTCAATAAGTTCAAATCAACTTATCTTTGCATGAAACTCAACAATATCTTTGGCTCACCTTACCTGCATATAAATTCCTAAATCAATTTTGATTCCTTATAATTAGGGTTTACTAAACCATGAAGCTACAACTTAAATTCTTATGATTCTAGATCTTTAAAAGTCCATTTAAATGATTCCAAACTGTTATTTAACCATTAATTAAAGAATTATGGAAGATATCGAGAAATGTTACTATTTATGTTACTATTCACCTTAAAAGAATTAATATTCTTAACTTTCAAACCAACCATCAATACATATAATTAGTGCTCTTAAATGCTTACTCAAAACTCATAATAACTCCCATAAAGACTCTACATAGGAGAGAATTACCTTTTCTCTCAAAACTTGAAAAATCTAGAAAGATGAATCCTTGGAGGAACTTGATAATTTTGAGTGATTTCCTTCAAAATTTAAGCAATCTTTGGTTGTTTTTAGTATAGAAAGATTGGGTGACTTTGTTAAGGTTTGGAAACTTAAGAAATGAAGAAAATAGAACAAATGATTGAATGGCTGCTAATAAAGATAAAAAAGAATTTTTTTATAGTTTTTGAAAGGTAACAAATAATATAGAGAAATTCACACACTCGTTACTTTTAATTTAATTTTAGGATTCGATAGGCCATTTATAGTTGTTACTTAAGACTAACGTCCAATATTCTAATTTAAATTTTTAATAAATTCAAACAAAAAATAAATTAACGTATGTTACCATTAAATTTATTATTCATAATTAACGGACGTTACTCAGATTTTACGCTTGTCAGCTGAAATGCATAGTTTTGAAAATTTTATGTTTGAAGCTCAATTTAAGATATTTAGGCAATAAAAGAATTCATGTTATCATTAACAAAGTTTTCTCCTCTTAGGACATGGACACTTATCTCCAATCCATAACTCTCAAATGATATGCTAACACTCTAAACAAACAATTCTAAGGATTCTAAGATTCTACAGAGTTTAGCAGTACCAACACTTGGGCAAATATCAATAAGACCTACAATCCTAGCATTACATACCAATTTTATAACTCACAAACAACACGAATTATACACGCATATCGATCATAATTAGATTAACTCAAAGATAAATAAAGGTTGAAGACCTTGAGTGTTACATACATTGAAGTAAACATTTTTTAGATGATTTTATCAATGATAAAACAGTAGTACTTCATAATTTTTCTTTTTCATCGGCATGATCACATAAATATTATTTTTAAGATGTTTCTCAATGATAATAAATCATTCAGATAATTATCTAAAATACTTTGTCAACGATGATTAAGTACTAAATTTAAAGAAATACGGAAAATAGAAACTGAAAAATTTCTATAAATAAACATGATTTCTAATTTTTTTTAGTTTTCTATTTGGAAAGGAAAACATTGAAAAATTAGAAAATACAGAAGAAAACTGAAAAATAAAAATAGAAAATATTTTTCATAGATTTACAAGAATTAATAAAAAATAATTACCAGAAACATATACAAATTTTTAAAAAAATTAATGAAAATATCAAGAAAAATTTTAAAACTATTTACAGTAGGCAATAACACGAGCTAATCCTAATAGCGCCTCTGTAACTTTTGGAGCTTGTTTAGTATACTCTAAAATCAAAATTCAAGTGGAATAACATTCCAAAACTTGACATTTGTTTTTAAGTTATTTTTAAATAATTAAATAGAATTTATTTATTAGATTAATAACTATATTTAAAAATATATATTATATCAATGAAAATTAAAATCATTAGAATTGTTCAAATATATATATAAAAAAAATAAACTTTAGAATTAGAATTTGAAATTTTAATTTTAAATCTCATATCTCATATTTTAATTTTAAATTAAAGATGGATATAATAAATTTAAAATTAAAAAAAAAAAAAGAATATTTCAAATATTTAATTTTTGAGATGTAAAATTTTACTAATTATTTGAACCAAATTCAAATTTACTTAATCTTAATTACTCCAACAAACCATTAGATTATTTGGATATCAAAGCAAAATAATCCTTTTATTAAAATATAATTCTATTCCCGATTTTAGAGAGTACCAAATATGCTTTTGATGTATTATTATCTGCTCGTAGGCTGGATTATGAATTTTTGTAAAATTTAATATTCTTTTAAAATACATTCAAGTATGAATATGCGATATTAATTCATACCAATTATTACTAAAAAAAATTTATATTCTATTATAACTAATGTGCCATTAAATCTCAAATCTATTAAATCTCAAATCTATTTATGATCCGTTGAATGATAAAAATTTAAATTATAAATTTAAATTAAATATCTAGTTTTGATTATTAAAATTAAATAAATTTAAATTTAATTTAAATTTATAATGAAATTTTACTATTCAAATACTCCCTTTATTTTTAACTTAAAATTTCTATTTTTTTAATTTAAAATTTAAAATTTAAAATTCTTTAATTTCAAATATAAATTCATGTATCCAAAACTTAAGAAATTCTGTGTTATGAAAATGTTATACAATTGAGTTTATTTCTACAGCAATGTTATGTAGATTACATATCAACATCTGCAAAAACGCAAGCTGGAATTTCACATCATTATTCCTTTTGCTTGATTCAAAATTTATTTTCCCTTCAAGGAACTTGACTAAGATAGGTAAACGCCATTACTACATCACTAGCATAGTATTATGAAAGTTAACAAGATCTCTGTAAATTAGACTTTTATGACAACAAAAGCTGCTGAAAACTATATTATAATAATCTACACGTCTGATCATCCAACTACAATTATCTTCCACCAAGCTCAAAGGTATTGTTAAATTCACATTATTTCTAGAATTAGTGCCACCAAACAAAACTTGGATGCTCCGTAATATTCAAACACAAGTCGATCTATTTACAGTTACAAGCTCAACCAAGTTTTAGAAAGGAAAAAGATTGAGAAATTGATTTCTTTTCTCTTCAAGCAAAGCACAATATTACCTGTTTTCTTCTTTCCCTTCAAGCCGACACCTCTGAAAGAGATTCTAAACCCTCCTCTTCAATCTTTTTCCTCTTCTGTGATTCAAGTTTAGTTTGTTTTCCAATGGCATCAGATATAGCCTTCGGTAGCCAGAACCCAGGTCTCTCAAGGAATGGTGCTCGGTCAAGAACCAATGGTTCTCTCAAAGTAATCTCAACACCATCATATGACCATAAAGTCATGGTTGCTTCACCTTTGAGACCCAAAGAAAACCAACCTAAGCCAGCTACTGCAATATCAATGCTATTCACATCCCAGCTTGTTCCAGTTACTTTGATTTCTCTCTCTTCCCATTTGCCTAACTCGGAAGCTCTGTCTTCACCCACTGGAGGCTGCAACAGAAAAACATATGTTCTAAGAAAATAACTTATTTTCTAGAGTGGACCAAACACAACAATTAAGATATTTGTTTTACGGAATAGGAAATTAATTTATAGAGAATATTTTCCTAATTAAAGGGAAGATTAATCTATTTTCAGGAAAAAGGAGTTTCCATTTTTAAAAGGAGAAGTTATTTTCAGTGACTTACACAATTGGGAAGTTATAAGGCCATCAAGAAGGAACCTACTTGAAAACCAGATCAGCATATAACTACTAGTCCATTATCAACAATCAAATATCATTTGCCATCACCAATAACCGGTGACCACCACAATTAACAATTTCTTTTTGTCTTTTGCAATTTTTTTTTCTCCCATTCAATTACAAATGGAAAACATATGAATATCATATAGGTTGCATCCCCATTGCCATTGCTAAATCAAAATTATTTTTTCCAATGTTTACCAAACATCAAAATACTTGAATTTCAGTGTTGCAGCCAAACAATGAAGAACAATTCATTCTACATATTTTTTTGCAAAAAAAAAGAAAAAAAAAAAAAAACTAGAGCTATAAAAAGTTAAAAACATATATAGCACACAAGGAAAAAACCCTGATGCTTCTTTTAGCATACAAGGAAACCATACAGTAAATACGCATTCTCCGTTTACATAATCAGCAATTAACTGGTTGATGCGAAAATATCATGATTAACATAGGCATAATAGGCTTGCAACTCGTACAAACAACCATATATCCCAAATTTGTAGTCCTTGACTAGAATTTTGATATCAATCACCTACGCCCCAAGCCAAAAACATAAAATAAAAATAATACTGCCTTTGCTTTTTCTTTTTTTCTTTTTTTTCCTTTTATCTTTTAAAAGGAATGTACTACAAATTAAATTGATATCAAGACAGTGGAGTTATTTTTAACAACCCAAAATTAATAACAAAAACAAAAAGGTTTATAAGGAAAAAAAAATTTAATAAAAACTTGTTATTCAATTCAGCATTGAACATTTAGTTCTTTAAATAGTAAATCCAACAAATAATTCCAGAATATAAAAGCTATATTAATTGATGTGGCAAATCCAGATGTAAAATTGACAAACGAAGTTGACACGGTCTTTCATCTCTTCTTTTCCATCGTTTTCATTCTTCTAACTCCCTTCTTTCCTCTCTATTTCCATGCAATTGTATTTTCGACTTGTTTTCCGCCTGTTTCTCACCCTTCCTTTTTTTCCCTTTTTTTTTGTTCACTCTTGCTCTCTTTTCTTGAGAATAAAACTGATATAATTATCCTTATACATTTCTACTTCCTCTGTAATTCGTTAGAATTTGTTACTGTTGAAGAGCTAGCTCACTCACAGACAAGCGAGCCCATCATGGACTCTGCTAACTGACATTATAACTGTAATAAATGTCAACAAATAACTAGTGCTGATTCAGCCTATTTGAACTTCACATACTTAATATCACTTCTGCTGCAACTGCTATTTGAATCTTTAATGCCTAACATTGCACTTCAAATTACTGCAAGAAGTATTGAACTATAATTGCTGCTGCTACTACAGTTCCCAATTTGTCCATTTATCTGTTACTCTCAAACACTCCTCCAAAAGAAAAAAAAAAAAGAAGAAAATAAATAGAAAACCCACTTTATCTCTCTTGTTTCTTACTTTCCTCTCCACAAGCTTCAATAGTAGCACTTTGCACACTAAGGCTTTCTCAATGTAGTCAAAGGCGCAAAAGGCGCACCCTAGGCGCTAAGGCATAGCGAGGACTAGGATTAACACTTCTACATCTAAGCGAGGCCTGTTTAACTAGGCGCAAGCCTTTTGCAATTAGGCAAGGTTTTTAGAATAGGCAAGAGGCGTGCCTATTTGAAGTTTATGTTCTGATTTTTTTTTTTTATCTAAAAATCCAATTTTTTTCTTTTATTTTTTTACTTAGAAAATAAGATAATTTGGTACTTTTTTAGTTATTTTTTTCAAGAGAGTCTAAAAGACGTTTTGGCATTTATTTTTGGATTTTTTTAGTACTTATCTTATAGAGTTTTATCTTTCAGTCAAAGAAGCTATAGAGAAGTCTAATCAAATACAAATTCCTACACCAGCAATGAAAAACAATGTTAATAACAAGTAATTAAATTATTTTAAAATGGTTTCTTTAATATCAATGATTTTTTTTTAATTCTCTCCATCTCTCTCTTCTAGCTATAAACAACAGTTGCTGCCTCCCTCTCTTCGTTCTCTTCTTTGCATTTCTTTTTTCTAATTTTCTTTATTGTCAATGAATTTTATGTTTTTAATCTCTCCATCTCTCTCTTTTCTTGCTATCAAGAACGGACTGCTGACTGTTGTATCCCTATCTTCATTTTTTTTTATTTCTTTTTTCCTAAGTTACAGTATACAGTAATTTGAATGAAGATTCTAGTGATAGATATTAAAGATATTTTCTGCTGACTGTTTTCTATTAAATTCAGGGGGTGTTTTATCTTAAGTTTTAGGATTATATTGTGCTGAGTTTAGGATATGCTGAGTTTTAAAACTTTTTTGTGCTAAGTTTTGTATTATTTTATGTTGAGTTTTAGTACTATTTTTGTGGCTAATTTGTATGGCTTTTTTATGATAAGTTTCAATGCTTTTTTTTTATTCAAACTTGTCAATTGTTTGCTTTATATTTTTTATTTCAAACTTAGATGTGCTAGTTTACATGTTAAAAATCTCTTCATTGTCCTAAAGATATAGAATAAGCTTATACAGGTGTTATGTTAATGTTTTAACAATCTATTAGATATTATTGGAATATTTTTAGAAAAACCGGCGCCTTGCATCACCGGGCGAGCACCTTTGTTGTGCCTTGCGCCTTAGGCAATAAGAGAACCTATCGCCTTGAGTGCGCCTAGTGCTTTTAACTACCTTGGGCTTTCTTTTAAGGAATTTCTCTATTTTCCCCTCAAATTCAGTGGTTTCATTCAGAATTTGCCTTAATTGGTGTTAATTATAAAAATTTTGATGAAATTGAACCTAATAAAAATAACAATTGAAAGAGTTGTCAAGAGGTTCTTAACTTTTGAAGTTGAATGTGCAAAATGCTGAGGACAATTCAATATCTATTAGATACAAAAATGCATGATAAGAAAAATGAAGAGGTAAAGACCTTAAATGAGTAAAGGTCCATGGCCCCTGTGAGTGCCAAACTGCACCCATGCTAGTATACAAAGAAAACAAACTACTTAAAATTGTTCACATTCATCCATTAATCTTGGTTTCTACAAAACTAAGGGAAACGTATAAATTAACCAAAAAAAGTGAAGGCTCACGGTTTATGGCCCAGGGCACAAGTTATGTAATTCACCATCTTGTCCGCTATATAGAAATAAGGAAACATGTCCTTACGAGCAAAATATCTTCAAGAGTATAAAAGATTACCTGCAATCGAACACCAACATGGTTTCTCCAAAACTCCTCAGCATTGTCTATCTTCCCCAAATGTAGAGAAACATTAGGTGATGCCCAAACTGTGACATAGATTGTTTGCACAGAAGCTTCATTGAGGTCTAGCCGCAGCAAGCCACCAACATGTACAGCCTGTCCAATCTGCAGATAGTGCACTATTTTTAGGTATATGTAGAATGTCTATGCCTAGAGGCTACAGAGAGGTATGTCTGCATAAGAATTTCAAAGCCACTAAACAACAGCATAAGTTAAAACTGAGAATGTACAAAAAATTACAGGGAAAACATTTCACTGTATATACATATGTAAAGATCAAATTACAGGGAAAACATTTCACTGTATATACATATGTAAAGATCACTAAGATGTTAAATTTAAGAACCTAAATCCCACAAAGAAATTGTGCAAGTACCAGAAACATGATTGGAATAAAAAACCATACCATTTAACAATTGATATCATTTAATTCCATTATTTGCCATTTGTCCTCTATCATTCCTACTTCCAAGTTGTATAAGCTGTTAATAGATCCACCATGCGCTTTGAAGATCCTATCATCTTTTGTTGATCACGTAAGTTAATTATAATATCCTGAAGTATCATATCTAAGAAGCTTATCAAAGAAACTTATCTTTTCAGTAAATCTGGCATATGTACTTACATATGAAACTTATATTTTCTTGGCTTTATTTCATCTGTGTTCGCATTTATATTCTTCATATGGTTTATTTTTCAGTTCTACACATCGATTTATATTGTTTGAAGAAGAAAGAGTAAAAAATAATTTTATCGAAACAAGTCATTAAAAGATGGAAAAGGAGAATAGAATGTGATTAAAGGGACAGCTTGGTGTATCAGTTAATATAACAATTAGAAATAATTAGGGATTATGTTGAAAAATATATATAAAGTGTAAAAATGAATTAATATGAAAATAATTTGAACTAGAAGAAATTTGTTTGAAAGGAATATAAATATTTTCTACAAAAGCAAGAGTAAAAATAAGAATATAATATGTTATATCTCTGCTATAGTACTTGAGCTGTTGATTTCATCTAAAATTATGGTATATAAAATAATTAATATAAACATAAAATATATAGTGTTCTTTTGTATTTATATTTTTTTGTTGAAGTATTCATTGAAAATGGAGATCTATATACATAATTTGAGATTAAAAAAAAAAAAAATCAATGATCGAGATTAAGTTTGGATTTCGTCAGATATTCAAGAACTAGAGAGGGGGTTCTGTATTCATTTATTGTAACAAAAATTATATGACATACAAGTAGATGTCAATTGTTCACAAAATAAAAGACACTTTGACCTGTAGTTTTCTACTATCGCTACATGAATAAATAAAACCATATGACATATATAAACACATGTATGCAAACATAAGTGCGCACACACACACACACAAAACACAGGTATATTGATTCATACACGATAAATTCCATACATGCAGACCACTAATGCTAAGCTCTATCAGGAACTTTAATCAGGATATTTCAAGAAATGGCAGGTAATTAGTACAATTTACCTTCATCCTATATGTTCGAGGTTGTAGCTCCTTCCGTATTTCAACCATTTTTTGCTCTTCTCTAGTCAATCTCATGGACACTAGATATGGATGCAGAAGTCCTGGAGTGTCATACATCTTTGCCTTAGCAGACAAAATCCCTCCAATTCTTAGTATCCCAAGTGTAGTTCCAGGAACAGGAGCTTCTGTGAGCTTTGTTATTTTGGCCCCTCCTTTCTTTGCAAATGCATTGATTAGAGTGGACTTGCCTGCATTTTGAGCCCCAATAACCCATACATTCCCTCGAGGACCAGCTAATTCCTTGACAAATGACAAGAAGTTTCTCACGCCCAGATCCTTATGAGCACTAACCAAATAAACTCCAGTGAGCTTAGGAGCCCCTCCTGCCCTAGCACGGTGCCTGACCCATCTATCTAATCTAGTAGGTGAAATTTGTGATGGGAGGAGATCAACCTTTGTACCTACAAGAACGAGCTTAGGCAACTTTTTGCTAGCTTTGAGGTCATTCTTGGATCCTTCTAGTGCCTTGAATAAGGACATTGCTGCCCGTTTAGGAAATGATCCATCAAAATCAACACAATCAACAACCATGATAACAACTGTAGCATTAGCATTGCCACTTGGTTTTATCAACCTAGTTGCAATCAATCTATCAAAATCAAAATCAGGAATCAAATTTTCTGCTGTTTGGTTCTTAACCTGCCCATAGTTCCTCAAAGAGTGACATCGAGCACACACCGTAACCTCATCCTTTTCCTTTTTGCTTTCCCTAACCATCTTCTTCTTCTCCGTTTTTGACACCTTCCTACGTTCCTTTTCCCTTCTTTCTTTCTCTATTATCTCATCTGTAATATTACCATACCCAACACCAGCAGGAGTAAAACCATCCAAATCAATACCATCACCTTCATTTTCTAACATTGCTTCAAATTCATCAAATTCCCAATCAAACTCATCTCCCTCCCCTAAATTATCTTCATCCCCACCACTTTCCTCAAATTTACCCTCAATGCCATTCTCAAACCCCGTTTCTTCCCCTTCAAATCCATCTTCAATTTCCTCTTCCTCATCCTCTGATATTTCATCTCCTTTCAATGTAACGTTCTTTTTCTGATAATACCCAGGAAGATTTGGGTCTTTATCTTGCATAAAGATCCCACAACCAGGACAAATAGGGCCATAGCTATCATCCTCCTCTCTTCCCTCACTCGAAACTACGTCTATACCTCCTTTTCTTGGCCCTATTTTAGCATTACTTCCCTGTTTCAATCCAAAACTTGTTTGGTTCTTAACAGCTAAACGAATAAAAGAAAATCTCTTATTATTCGTCTTGGTCTCTAAACTCGAGCCTGGAGATAAATTTAGAGACTTGATGAAAATGGGTTTTAATTTAGACACCAAAAAAAAAAGAGATTTCAAGAATTGAAGAAAAACAGAGATTTACCTGTGAAAATACAGTGGGCAGTTGATGAAATTTCTTGTAATCCTCCATTGATATTGAGAAACTTCAAGCTTAGCTTGGTTGCTGCAACTGTAGATAACAAAATTGCCATTTTTTTTTTTTTTTTTTTAAAAACTCCTATTAACCCAAAAGCAACGACAGTTGGGTCAACTGGAAAACCAGTTGTAGCATCAAATCCACCGTAATTGTTTCATACTGAAATAGTTTGGCTGCAGAAGATAGCTCTTTGGAGGATTTTCTTACGAGCTATCTTATCTCTTTGCTCTAGCAGCTGTTATTATTATTAAAATAAGTTACTCAAACTTGCTCCTTTTTTTTTTTTTTTTTTTTTAAAAACCGGAAGGGCTTAAGAAATGCAGCTATCAGCATAATTTTCAAATTATTTCTATTTGTTATTATTCTAACACATTCATGATAATTTTTGTAACTTCAATCAAATAAAAGAAATTTATATCAATTTGTTTTATATTCTAAATTTGTTGCCTTAGTTGTTTTTGATAGCTGCTCTTATTATATTAGTAAATTACCTCATTAATATTACATTTTCTTTCATAATTAGC
>CANXYC010522621.1:0-13947 GCA_948193065.1 Aleurites moluccanus | reverse complement strand
GAGCATTAAAATGTGTATTTGTGGGTTATTCATTAACTCAAAAAGGATACAAATGTTATCATCCTCCTTCCAAAAAAAATTTTATCTCAGTAGATGTCACATTCGATGAGAACAAACCTTATTTCAACACTCCTCATCTTCAGGGGGAGAATCCAATTAAGGAAGATGAGGATACTTGTCATAGTTCCTTACTTGATACTTCATCTTTACTTGAACCTGAACCTAGATCCAAACCACCTGAACAAACGCAGCTGCCTGAACAACAACTTGAAATACAACAACCTGAAATACAGCAGTCTGAAAAACAACCCGAAATACAGCAGCCTGAAACACAACCTAGACAGCCCCAAACAAAGTCTGATTTGACCCCTGGTGATGTAAGATTTGACAAGGTGTTCAAGAGAAAAAAGATGGCCACTCATGATCTTGTGCAAGTTCAAAAGTCCAATCTAAGTCCTTTGCATGAGGTAACAATTTCTAACTCTTCATTACAAGGTAATCTTGAAGTGCAGGAAAATAATGACAAACAAGACCTACCAATTGCTCTCCGAAAGAAAACCAGAGAATGTACAAAACGACCATTATACCCCCTTGCACAGTATTTATCATTCCAAAAATTTTCACCCTCACACCAAGCCTTCCTTATAAGCTTAAACACTATCACCATCCCTACCACCTTATCCGAGACTTTATCCAATGAAAAGTGGAAACAAGCTATGAATGTGGAAATAGAAGCATTAGAGAAAAACAAGACATGGGAATTGGTGAAGTTACTAGCGCAAAAGAAACTAGTTGGCTGTAAATGGGTGTACACTGTGAAGTATAGAGCAGACGGGTCAATTGAGAGGTACAAGGCACGGTTGGTAGCCAAAGGTTACACTCAAACATATGGGATTTATTACTTAGAGACCTTTGCTCCTGTTGCAAAAATGAACTCAATAAGAGTATTATTGTCACTAGCAGCTAATTACGGTTGGGATTTATAACAGTTCGATGTTAAGAATGCTTTCTTGCACGGGGAGTTGGAAGAAAAGATATATATGGAGGTTCCACCCAGATATGGGAAGAACTTGGCTACTAATACTGTGTGTAGATTGAAGAAATCTTTGTACGGCCTCAAACAATCACCAAGAGCATAGTTTGGAAGGTTTACTAGAGTCATGTTGGCAAGTGGTTATAAGCAAAGTCAGGGAGATCATACACTATTTATCAAACACTCTCCTTCAGGGGGAGTTACAGCTCTTTTAGTGTATGTTGATGACATAATAATAATAGGGAATGATGATACAGAAAAACAGATGTTGAGCAAGTGTTTGGCTAAAGAGTTTGAGATTAAGTCATTAGGGAGGCTGAAGTATTTCCTTGGGATTGAGGTTGCACACTCTTGACAAGAGATCTTTATCTCTCAACAGAAGTATATTTCGGATCTTCTTGAAGAAACCGGAAAAACTGCATGTAAACCAGCAAGCACTCCTATAGATCCTAACCTTAAACTTGGTATAGCAGAGGAAGATGCCACAGTCAATAGAGAGATGTATCAAAGACTTGTGGGAAAACTTATTTATCTGTCTCACACAAGGCCAGATATAGCCTATGCAGTAAGCGTAATTAGTCAGTTTATACACAATCCAATGAAGGTTCACTTGCAAGCTGCTCACAGAGTGCTACAATACCTTAAAGGAACATCAGGAAAAGGTATTTTATTTAGAAGAAATGAAGGTTTGATGCTAGAAGCATATACTGATGCAAACTATGCTGGGTCAATTGTTGATAGGAGGTCAATCTCAGGATATTGTACCTTTCTTGGTGGGAATCTAGTAACTTGGAGGAGTAAGAAGCAAAACGTCGTGGCTCGATTAAGTGCAGAGGCTGAATTTCGAGCTATGGCCCAAGGCGTTTGTGAGTTACTTTGGTTGAAGATTATTCTTGAAAACTTGAGAATTAAATGGGATGGTCCTATGAGACTTTATTGTGATAACAAATCCGCAATCAGTATTGCTCATAACCCAATACAACATGACCGGACAAAACATATTGAAGTGGACAGACATTTCATTAAGGAGAAGCTAGATAGTGGATTGATATGTACATCCTATGTTCCTACACGTGGTCAACTTGCAGATGTCTTAACTAAAGGATTGAACAGCTCAGATTTTCAAACAATCATATCCAAACTGGGAATGGAGAATAACTACTCACCAGCTTGAGAAGGAGTGTAGAGAAAATCCTATTTATGAGATAATTTTGTATATTATTAGCTTTCCTATTTAAGAGATAATTTAGGAGATAATTAGTTTTTCTATTTAGGAGATAATTTTGTATATTATTAGCTTTCCTATTTAGGAAATAATTTAGAAGATAATTAGCTTTCCTATTTAGAAGATAATTTTGTATATTATTAGGTTTCCTATTTTTGCTAGGTTAATGTGTATAAAAAGCCGGCATTATTGTTTGGTAATAAAAAAAAAATAAGAGGAATACAATTCTCTTTCAATTGTTCATAATAACTAGCACCAACCCTCCATTTCCTATTCTCATCCACAAAATAATATGTCACATATTACAAGAGAATATATAAAGTTGAGTTTAATAGGATAAGCATTACATGTAACTGAAATCAGTTACACAACTAATAAAACTATGAGCTGCCAAGTTGTTATAGATTCTAACTGATTTAGATGATGTAGCAGCTATTAGTTAGAGAAGTAGTTAGTATACAAGGGGAAGTACCAACTTGTATTAGGTATTCAACGATCGATAAAGATCAATTCATTTGTTTCTCTCTCCTTTCTGTATTTCTCTCTCTAAATTCTCCTCTGCTCTAACTATTTCTTCTATTTCTCCTCTAATATTCCTTGTTAGAGACTGCATAACCTAACATTTGGTATTCAGAGCATGGTTTCAATATTTTGGGGCCGATAAAAATCCATCTTAGAAACCCTAAAATTTCAGTTTCTTATCTGTGATCTTCGACAGAAAAGTTTTTCTTGCCTTCAGAAACCCTAAGATTTTTTTCTTCTCTCCTTTCTTTATCCTTCTTTCTCATTTCTCTTTGAACTCTTTTAATTCAAGACTAATGGCTCGATCTAGTATTGTTAGTGCTGAGATGGTTCGAATAATTGAACTGGAAGAACAAGTCAAAAGCATTCAAGAACATTCTATGAGGAATCTTGCAGAACTCAAGGAATTTAAGGAAGATGTCAGGCACTAATCCAGCAAACACCAAGGTATTTTGGAAGAATTAAAGGTTTTCCTGACCCAATTAGCTACAGATAAAGGCAAAGGTCATGCCAATCCAGTAGAAGGAAGAAATGGGAACAGAGACAAAGGACTGCTGCCTAATCAAGTAGGTGGACCCTTGCCAACACAGGCTTCAACTTCCTGGAACCAGTCACCTATGGAATCAGGAAGCACTGAAGGTAAAAAACCTATTCTTTCCTAAGATTAAGTTGCTAAATTTCGAAGGAAAAGACCCTAGAACATGGCTTAAGAAGTGTGAGAAGTATTTTGAGGTCTACCATATTTCAGAAGATCAAAAGATTGGGATTGTTTTAGCCTTTATTTGTTTGATAAGGCAGACTCTTGGTTCCATAAATGGAACAGAGGGCCTCCTAAACAGTGGGAAGAATTTGAAAAGGCTCTCTATGTGAGATTTGGAGATGATGAATTGGAGGATATGGTAGAAGAATTTATGAAACTTAGGCAAGAAGGGTCCATAGAGGAATATCACGATATTTTTTAAGATTTGAGGATTAGAATGGAAAGGGTTCTTCCTGAATTAGGGGAGAGTTACTTCTTATCTGGGTTTATTGTAGGTTGGAGAGAAGAAATTAGGTTCATGGTACGAATGCTAAGGCTTGCAACTATAGCACAAGAAGTGGACATAGCCAAATTACAAGAAAAAATGTTGAACCAGACTTACAAACCCCCGTATTCAACCAAAAGGCTCCATATTCTCATGCCATGAACAATTATCATTCCAACACTTACCCTCATACCACTAACACTTACAGTAACCAGCCCACATCATTTCCTAGACCTCCTAATCCTCAAACCTTACCTTATCCTCCTAGACCACCTAACCCTGAAATCCTTCCTAAACCTCACTCATTTACTTCTAAAACTACCATCCTACCAAGAAATACACCTGTGACTACTACCAAAAACTCCTTACACTTACCATCTTCCTTACCTAGACAACCACCTAGGCCCTACTATAAATGAGGGAAAGATTCTTTCCTGGCATCAGTGTAAACCTAAACAATTAACAGCACTGTATGCAGAAGAAGAGGAGGGGGAATTTGAGCAAGCATACCAACCTGAGAAACCTGAAAGAAGTAATTTCAGAAGAATCCACTCTTTTTGTACATGCTGTGGAAGGAAGTAGTGTGGTTGAAACAATTCAAATGATAGGGCACTATCAGAATAGACAACTAGTGATCTTGATAGACACAGCCAACACTAATAGTTTTGTTAACAAGAAGATTGCAGAAGAATTAAAATTGCTTACTGTCAGCATCTTTCCTTTAACAATAAAAGTGGCAAATGGGAGGAAGTTGACTTGCAATCAACATTGTCCACATTTTAAATGAAAGATGGATGATCAGTCATTCAATTTTGATGTTAGAATAATAGAATTAGGGGGATTTGATATGATCTTAGAAGTGGATTGGCTTGGGACATTCAACCCCGTATTATTTGATTTTGACAAATCTACTCCTTCCAGTTAAGGGGTCAAACAGTGACACTAAGAGGAGCAACCAAGGCCAGCATCTTAAGAAGGACCGACTACCTCATGAAGAAGCAGGGTAGAGATTTTCAAACCCCTATATTCTATACTTTAAGCATTTCCTAAGAAAATTTGAACTCTAACACTACCATTTATCCCACTGACCATCAAAACCTTTTAGACCAATACAACACTATCTTCACAGAACATCACCAACTCCCTCCCTTTAGGAGTCATAACCACTCCATCATCCTTCAACCAAATGCCCAACCAGTCAACACTAGGCCTTATAGGTACCCTTACTACCAGAAAACTGAAATAGAAAAGCTAGTTAATGAAATGCTCACCTCTTCCATCATTCAACCCAGCTCTAGTCCCCATTCCTCTCCTGTTTTATTAGTGAAAAAGAAAGATGGAACCTGGAGATTTTGTGTAGACTATAGGAAGCTTAATGAAAAATTACCAATTATTGATGATTTGTTAGATGAACTTCACCAAGCTCAATTTTTTTCTAAAATAGACCTTAGGGTAAGCTATCACCAAATACGAATGCAACCCCAAGACATACCTAAGACAGCATTCCGTACCCATCATGGCCATTTTAAATTTACTGTCATGCCCTTTGGCCTCATCAATGCACCTACCACCTTCCAAGCCCTTATGAATCACATCTTTCAACCCTATCTTAGACACTTTGTTCTAGTTTTCTTTGATGACATATTAATATACAATAAAACCTGGACAAACCACCTCAAACACCTTAGCTCAGTTTTTCAAATCCTCCTTAACCAGCAACTTTATGCCAAATTATCCAAATGCTCATTTGCTAAACCTGAAATAGAGTACTTAGGTCATATTATTTCAGGGAAAGGAGTATCAACTAACACTCAGAAGATTTCTGCTATGATTAATTGGCCAAACCCTGTTACTTTGAAAGATTTAAGAAGTTTCCTTGAGCTGACAAGGTATTACAGAAAATTTATAAGGAATTATGGCCTAATTGCTAAACCCCTAAATGAGTTACTAAAGAAAGACTCCTTTCAGTGGTCTACAGCTGCCCAAACTGCTTTCAACCACTTGAAAGACGACATGACTAAAGCTCCAGTACTAGCCCTACCTGATTTCACTCAACCTTTTGTAGTGGAAACAGATGCAAGTAATGAGAGAATGGGGGCTGTCCTGCAACAACAAGGTCATCCTATAGCCTTTATTTATCAAGTTTTTGGAGTTAGAAGCAAAACAATATCAATTTATGAGGAGTTGCTGGCCATCACATTTGTTGTTATACAATGGAGGCATTATCTAGAACACAGTCAGTTTTAGTTTTATATTACAACTGACCATGAGAGTATCAAGTACCTGGTGGAGCAAAGATTACACACCAACCTACAGCAAAGGGGCATTTCTAAGTTATTAGGGTTAGTGATATGATCCCAAGTAGGGTCATGTGCACATTAGATTTTGATCAATTTTATTTAATTAGTTTTAGTATAATATATTTATGGGTTGTATGCTTATATTAAAATTAAGTATATTAATGAGTTTTGGATCTGTTTTTTATTAGCTTGTAGCCCAAAACTAATTTAGGTTTTATTTTTATCTTATTTAGAAATTTATTTTTATCTAAAAATCTTACCCTAGTTTAGGAAGTTTATTCTTAATCAGGAAACTTAAATTAGGATTTTCATATAACTAAGTCACTATAAATACTTAGTTAAACCCATGTATTTAAAAGACTTTAAATTTTGTTTAATATAAACTTTGTGAGAAAATTTTCTCAATTTTAATTTTTGCTAAGAATCATTTTGAACTTATCAAAGCTAATCACTTTGTAGCGTTCATCAATTATACCAAGGTTCTCTAGCACAGATTGCTATTGGGTCAAGGTTTCTTGTTTCAGATCTGATTTGGCTTTCCAAGGGGTCGCATATCATGCATAAAGATGCTGGATCTCAAAGCAAGTCGGTTGGGGTTCGCATCAATTTGATATCAGAGCTTAGGCTATAAATCAGATTTGCTTATCTTTATTTTACCTTGTTACTATTTTTTCTTGTTTTCGTTTCTTTCCGTTTCTTTCGTTCCATTTCGTTTGCATTCATTCTTTTTTTTTTCGTTTTGTGTCTCTTACTCATTTAAGTCATAAATTAAAAAATATATATATATATATTTTTCCTTGATTTGTTTTTTGTTTCTATTTGTTTCCATATCTTTTTCGTACCTTTTTGTTTGTTATCATAAATTATTTTTAAAAAAAAAAGACACGGGTGAACTTGAATGCTCTCAATATAAAACACTAAGGGAGTGAAGTGAGGTATTCTTACTTTTCTAATAATCTTTGCAGCTAATCATAATGAATAGCAAAATCAAAAATACTCAAGCAATTAACATTGTCTTTAAATTGGAAGCCTTTGAAAAACATTTTCAAGCCATGAACTTGCACTTCAGAAAAATGAGAGACGGAATGAAAAGATTAGAAAGCTCTTTCTCAAGGGAATAAAAACCAAATGCACCAAGGAACGTAATAAAATCTAAAGAGAAGATTCTCAAGGATTATTATAGGAGAGTTTTCGAGGAAACTAACAAAGAGCGTGAGAGGTGTAAAGCTGAGCAAAGAGCTAAACGTCAAAAAAAGAAAGCTGAAGAGAAAGCGGCATCAAATTCATTAATAGAGCAACCTAAAGATGAGATTAAGAGTGGTGAGATAGAAAGCATAATAATCTACTCCATCGAGGTCATTTGTGAATCGAATTGGGTGGATGAAAAAATTGAAGAAAAAAATAAGAATCAATCAATAAAAGTTGTTCATGAAGAAATACCAGCAATTGAAACTCATCAACAAATCTCAGAATGAGAGAAAGATGACAAAGCAAAAGAGAATGATTTAGTTCACAAAAATAAAAATAATGCGGAATTTGTGAATATTTCTATAGTGGATTTTGTTTTGCCTAATGATTTCTTTGATATTTCTCCAATAAATTCTCAAATTCTTCAAACACTTCATTTGCTACGAGTCATCAAGGAGAAAAGTTGACAAACTTGTGTGTTATTCTTGTTACTTCAGTTTTTCAAAGTTAGAGGACGAGTTTTCTCCAACAAAAGAAGAATGACACTTACAACGGAAGCTTCAAATTTTAATGATACCATGGCACATGATTCGAGGACAAATCATTTCTCAAGAAAGGGGAAGGATATGATCCCAAGTAGGATCCTGTGCGCATTAGATTTTAATCAATTTTATCTAATTAGTTTTAGTATAATATATTTATGGGTTGTATACTTATATTAAAATTAAATATATTAGTGAGTTTTGAACCTGTTTTGTATTAGCTTATAACCTAAAACTAATTTAGATTTTATTTTTATCTTATTTAGAAATTTATTTTTATCTAGAAAGCTTGCCCTAGTTTAGGAAATTTATTCTTAATCAGAAAACTTAAATTAGGGTTTTCATATAACTAAGTCACTATAAATATTTAGCTAAACCCATGTATTTAAAAGACTTCAAATTTTGTTTAATATAAATTTTGTGAGAAAATTCTCTCAATTTTGGTTCTTACTAAAAATCATTTTGAACTTATCAAAGCTAACCACCTTGTGATGTTCATCAATTATACCAAGATTCTCTAGCACAGGTTGCTATTGGATCAAGATTTCTTATTTCAAATCTGATTTGGCTTTCTAAGGGGTCGCATATCATGCGTAAAAATGTTGGGTCTCAAAACAAGTCGGTTGGGGGGTTCGCATCAATTAGACTACAAAATTATGTACAGAAGGGGAGTGAAGAACACAGTAGCAGATGCCCTATCTAGGAGACCTGCAACTTCCAAGTCTACAACAGATTTATGTACTGTCCACGCCAGTATCTCACCTACTTGGATGGAAGAATTAATCAAGAGTTATGAAGGTGATGAGAGGGCAACCGAATTGGTCAAGCAATTAGCTATTAATGCTACAAGTCACCCTGAGTTTCAATTGCAAAATGGAGCACTGACTTATAAAGGAAGGTTGTATGCGGGGTAGCAACTTCACTCAAGCTGCAACTCCTGCAACAATATCACACATCAGCCTTGGGAGGACACTTTGGCATTCAGGTTACCCTCAGTAGACTTTAAAAACATTTCTTTTGGCCTGGTATGCAGCAGACTGTCTTGGATTGGATCAGAAACTGTGAAGTGTATGCCAGATGTAAATCAGAACACTTTGCCAACCCTGGACGACTCCAACCATTACCTATACCTACATTAGCATGGCAGCAAATTTCAATAGATTTCATTGAACAATTACCTATGTCCAAAGGACACAATGCAATATTAGTTGTTGTATACAGGCTGACTAAATATACTCATTTCTTGCCCTTAACTCACCCTTATACTACTATTTCTCTAGCCAAACTCTTCCTAAACCACATCTTGAAACTCCATGGGGCACCTCAGTCTATTGTGTCTGACGGGGACAGAATTTTTACCAGCCTATTTTGGAAAGAATTGTTTAAAAATATGGGGGTTACTCTCAAATACAGCACTGCATACCACCCACAGACAGATGGCCTCAATCAATGTTTAGAAGCTTATCTCAAATGCATGACTCACTTGCAACCTACTGCCTGGTCAAATTGGCTCTCATTGACTAAATGGTGGTACAATCCTCCCACCATAGCTCCATCAAAATGTCCCCATTTGAAACCCTCTATGGTTACAAACCTCCAACCCCTGTTGTCATTCCCTCTGATACTACTGAAGTGGCAGCTATTAGAGACTTGCTTAAATACAGACAGCATATTACTAACTTGTTAAAAGACAATCTGCTGCTAGCTCAAAACAGAATGAAGCAATAGCTGGACAAGAAAAGAACAGAAAGGGAGTTCCAAGTGGGAGATTGGGTATACTTGAAATTGCAGCCTTACAGACAAACCTCTATTGCCCTTAGACAACCCCTAAGCTAGCTACCAAGTATTATGAGCCTTATCAAGCCATAGAAAAGATTAGGAAGGGGGCTTTATCGACTTCAATTACCTGTTAATTCCTCAATACACCCTGTGTTTCATGTTTCATTGCTCAAGAAGAAATTGGGGGACAACATCACTCCTTTGTTGGACCTACCTAGTACCTACCCTAGCAGAAGACATAATAATTGTGGGACCTGAAAAATCCTTGACACCAGGACCATTTCCAGAAATAATCAACAGGTTCTCCAAGGTCTAATCAAATGGGTCAAATTACCTACTACAGACTCTACATGGGAAGACAGATCCTTCATTGAAGCTCAATTTCCAGAATATCCTCTTTGTTGGGGACAAGAAACAGCTAAAGAGAGAGATATTGTTACATATTATATGAGAAGATATAGAAGTAGAGTTTAATAGGATAAGCATTACATGTAACAGAAATCAGTTACACAACTAATAAAACTATGAGCTGGCAAGTTGTTATAGATTCTAACTGATTTAGATGCTGTGACAGCTATTAGTTAGAGAAGTAGTTAGTATATAAGAGGAAGTACCAGTTTGTATTAGGTATTCAACTATCAATAAAGATCAATTCATTTGTTTCTCTCTCTTTCTGTATTTCTCTCTCTAAATTCTCCTCCACTCTAACTATTTCTTCTATTTCTCCTCTTATATTCCTTGTTAGGGACTGCATAACCTAACACAATAGCAGGCACCTCTCACTCAATTACATGACCTTACATCAATGCTTGGCCAGGCTGCACGAACCCACACCACATAACAAAACACACTGCCTCCTTATATTTTCATTATCCTCCATAAGCTCATCCTAAGTACCAACAGCCAACATGCCATAATTTAAAATAGTCTTCCCTATTTCCAGAGAAATTGGTGAATAGTAGATTTTACTTATAAATTAACAAAAATAAAAAGCTTCTGCTCCAACATTAGAGTCCAACTGCTTATTTAGAACCTCCCAAAACCAGCTATAATCTTGTGGTAAAAGACTGACTCAATCACAACAGAACCTAGAGCTGGGCTAAGATACAAACAGAACAAATATGAGTTATTGAGAATTTGATTTTTTGCAAGGGAATCAATCTCCCGAGTCATAACATTGAGGACACATTAACAATAACAGTAACAGGTAGTCTATTATCAACCAGCAAAAACAATGATCATAAAGCCAGGAACTGTTGTTGCAGAAATCATAAAAATGAGCCAAAGGATCAGTTGCATAATCCAATGTTGACTATTTCCAATTTAGTTGATACAGTGGACTTTCCACCAATTAACCTCTTTATTTCTATCTATATTTTTTAAAAAACGTAATTGCCCCTTATTTCAGACAGGATAACAAATAATTTTCAATATTATATTCAGAAATGAAAAAGAAAAGGAAAATATTGAACTACAACAAAAAGAAGTCTTGAAAAAGGGTTATAGAAACAAAAATTGAAAAAATGTGAATAACAATACTTTTTTCTAATAAAATACTTGCATAAGAGACCATTAGCTGTGAAAGACCTATACCTCTATACAAATGATGAAGTCCTGGACACTTGACTTAAATTGCAAGCCTTGAGCTATTGGACTTTTGAATAATCCAAGGGAGTAGAGAAGAGCAATTGCTACTCCTTGCCACCAAGTCAAAAACACAATTGATTTAAATGTAAGGAACTTGTACAACGGTTTTATGTGTGCCAGTTCATCCTTTGTGGCAGTGTAAAATTGAACTAAACAGTACAAAGCCCACGACTGGCTGAAATTTAGAACCACTGCCATGTAAGGATACCTACAAAATCAGGAATGCTAAGGCAATTAAAATTTCATACAAGAAATTCTAAGATCATTAGAGCTTTCATAAGTAACCTTCAAAAGAATATTCATTAACAAATATTTGGCAGTTCAGAAGTGTGAAGAGTACTTTACCAAAAACTTAAAAACAAAGCCTCGCAATAACAGCTGAAACAACACTTCACAACTTACAATAAAGCTAGAAACAAAAGAATTTACTTTATAGAAAGAAAATATGAATGAACTTCAGTGAAATGGTCTTTGACAAGATTCATCAATCATCTTCGTTGCAGTTATCATCCAAATATAGAAATAGATCTGTTATAAATGGTGTGTCCACCATGAAAGAGTTGCAAACAACACTCAGTCCACATAGAATCTTACCAATTATTATACGACTACATTCTAAAGAGAGAAGGTAGGACCCACACCCATTAACAAAAGGTGACTCGAAAGGCATCAAGAGGGACTTGCAACTGATATACTTGGAAGCATACTGCAACGGTGACACCGGTAATCATTAATCTAGAATGATTATCCAGTTGTTCAACTGCTGAGTCTACACTTAGTATTCATACCAAAATTATTAGTGTCCCTGTTCTTCTGTAGTTCCATGTAAAGGATAAAAATCATATTCTTTCAATTGGCAAATGAAAATTGAAAAAGAAACTCAGCCCTTTCTATAGACAATCACAGGGTACTTTTCTCAACTGATTCAGTAAATAAGCAGCAGTAGACCCAACAGTGAAAAGTCACTTATCTAACTCAGGAAATGTGCTAGATTCAAGCCTTCGCATACTAGCCTTCGCATACTAGTTTCAACTCCCATATTGACTAGAGATGCAGTATTTTAATAACCCACACAAATACATGCTATTCGACCATTGTGTTCTGGCACTTAGTTCATCATTTTTTTCCTTAACTGCAAATAACTATGCAATCTTTATAAAGAACTCTCAAATATTTTCTTTCAGATGTTCCATGTTAGATATAGAAAAGGAAGACTGAAACACTCCATTATCTACACATCTAATTGGGCTCATTTACAGCAGCAGTGCCATATTTTCTCATGACTTTGAACTAAACTTACTTAGCTGCACCTTCAATCAAATTAATGTTACTCCTTGAGCAGTTCTCACATCTCATAATAGATGCCGTCATTCCTCACTGTGATGTACACAAACAGACGCATATGTACAGATAATCGATTATAAATCCACATGGAATTACCACCTAAGGAATGCACGTACAACTACTCTATCCCTAATAATGGGATTGACATATAAGAAATGCATGAAAAATCTTCGCTATATCATTCAACAGAAAAAGAAGGGAAAGGAAAAGGATGATCTCATAAAACATTTGCTACAAGCAGCAGATACATAATGAGATAGAAGCAGCAAGGGAAAGGAAAAGGATGATCTCATCAAACATTTGCTACAAGCAGCAGATACATAATGAGATAGAAGCATATGGCACATTGATGTAGGCAAGAAGACACTAAAGAACATCCTTCTAGGGTCCTGTTTATACATCTATTTAAGAAAATTACTTAATGGTCCAATACTTTTAAGTCCCTAACAATTTTGCAATTACCAACCTTGCTGGAAATATATCCAAATGTCTTTAGGAGTCTTTATGTTTCTATTTGATATGTTGTTTATAGTCCTTGTTGGTTTCGGATAATATTATTCCCTTCAGTTTTCTTTGGGAGTTAATATTCTTCAGAGGCTTAGGAGTACAGGAGTTCATTATCATTCTTCAGAGGTTAGGAGTACAGCAGTTATGCTTCTTGGATTTTGTGATGCCTAAGGAATTTTAATTGTGAGGCCCTAGCTCTTCTATTTTACTATTCATAATGCCTAATATGTATTGCAAACAGCCCTAAATCCTCTCTTTCTTGTTTAGAATTGCTTCTCAATCCCACTCTTTTATATACCCTAATTGTTGTCTGCTCGTTCTAGCTTTCAAATAACCCAAAATCCAATTATACAGTCCAGCAATTTGTCCTATGTTACATATGCATGTCTATGAATTATAACAAGTCCACAAGATTTAATCTCTGACATGTCTTTATAGAAAGAACAAATTAAAAGAAACCTATTCCAGTGACCAAATAATTGTATGCAATGAAAGACCAAGAAAATAATTAAGACCAGCTTACCCACAACCCCATTTAAACTCCCCTTCACAATATACACCAAAGGCTTCCAGAACAACTGCTAATATTGCAGTCAGAGACTTGATAATCATCTGACATAAAAAAAAATAAGAACAATGATAATTTATCATTTTCTCAAAATAAGGACGACGCAACAACTGGAAAATGAAAATTGGAACCAAAAGATAAAATTTCTTGAGAAGTGAACATACATATTGAACAATACCAAACTTGACAACTTGATAAAACCATTGACCAAGCTTCCAAGGCTTCAAGATATAATTCATTGGAAAAGGATGCTTTACAACTCCCTTC